>JAHIAM010007195.1:0-47886 GCA_021605205.1 Aegilops longissima
CGACATGCGGGTCCCACTGGTCAGTTTGACTGGACGACCCGTTGACCCCTGACGTCATCTTGACCTCATCTCGGCGCATTAATTCAAATTCTGGAATTATTTTTATATAATAAAATCCAGAATATAATTCAAATTTCAAATGCTTATAACTTTTATTCTATAACTCCAAATGCAAAGATTTATATATGAAAATTTATCGAAAAATACACTCTATCCATTGGTACAGGTTTCATGCATGTTAAAACAAGTTAACTATGCTGAATAACCAGATTAAGATTTTGCACCATTAGGACTAACTCACATGATCTATCATTTGAACCTTTGGTTCAAATGAGATCATCCCCTATCCCTTCAACTTGCATTAGGCCAACACACATTCATCTTGCCATGTCATAGCATGCATCATATTGTTGCATATTGGTTGTATGTTTATTTTGGTGTGTTTCATGATAGGTTCTGCCCCCGAAGATAACCTCGATAACCCATCTGAAGGGCAGTTCTCTACCCCAGTTCCATCAGGCAAGCAATTCATTGAACATTCGATACAAACCCATGTTCTCGCTTCGCTCTCATTTTTCTGCATTAAGACAACGCGATTCAACTGTTGTGTGCTGCGGTAGTTGAACCCACTTCCTTTGCATGACTGTCATTGCCACGATAACTAGATGAAACCCACTAGTATGTGTAGGAGTTGATTGAGCCATGTTTGTGATTCCTACCATGCTATGCTTGCTATGCTTAGAGTTGTGTCAGTCGGCTCATCGGGATGATGAACTGGAGTGAAAGGTTGTGTTGGTTCGAGAGTGTAAGTGTTGAACACGATTTGGTAAAGGTATCGATGAGAGGCCATGTAGGAGTACATGGTGGGTTGTTTCATTGAAGCCGAACTTAAGAAGCTGAGATCTGTGTTTGTGATCCATGAACTAGCTACTACCACACATTGGGATCCATAATTGACCCTCTCGACTTCTTAACCACCCCTGTTCATAGTCAGGGAGTTGCAAGTAGTTTCGTGTTTGTAGCATCTTTGGGGCACGCATAGCGCTGACCTTAGGGGTGGGTTGTGTTGCGGTAGGCACCGTGGGTCGTGTACCGAGTGCCCGTTTGGTATCTCGGGAACCCTGCACACATCGTTCGGGGCTGTATGGAAACCTCGGCGGACTCCTGCGGATGGAACCGAATAGGCGATAACTGGACTAGGGACTTGAGTGTTTAGGTAGGTGTGGCCGACACCCACGTTAGGCTTCCGCTTGAAGGTTGCAGTACATGTCGTGTAAGCGGCGATAAGTGGTGAGCGTGTGTGAAGAAGTATACCCTGCAGGGTTAAATATGATCTATTGAATAGCCGTGTCCACGGAGAAGGACTTCGGGTTACCTATATCGGTTCATAGACAAGTAAATGGATACTACTAAAAGCCTCAAGATAAGCGTGAGTATCGTGGATGGCCCTCTCGGGATGACGAGAGAGGATCCACGGTGGAGTATTGTGATGGTGGATAGTGGACTCGTATGCGACAAAATGCTTTACAAAGTGTGTCACGTGGGATAGCTTAGCCAAGAGTCAAAGCTGGCTTGCTGCATTTAACTCCACTACCTTCCTTGAGAATGTGCATGTATGATAGGATTACGTGGTAAGACTTGCTGAGTACTTTTGTACTCATGTTTGTAATCAATATTTTTCAGAGGACTATACTACCCCTCCAGCGGATTCTATGTAGATGTTGACTTGACGAGTAAGCTAGCCACCGGTGGCGATCTAAGACTTGTGAAGGGCCACGTAGATAGAAAGGCTCCAACAAGCTTTCTTTCTTTCTAGAGTCGTACTCAGACTACTTTGCTTCGCATGTGCTTGTATGATTGTATGACTTGAGTGTTGGGTCATGTGACCCTATCTGTATGAATATGTTATGTATGGCTCCTCGGGCCTCTTAAATAAAGTACTTGAGTTGTAGAGTTTTGTTGTGATGCCTTGTTGTATTTACTCATATCGGGCATATTGCGTGTATGATTGAAATGCTTGGTATGAGTGGGATCCGACAATCTAGTTGTTTATCCTTGGCAGCCTCTCATATGGGGAAATGTAGTCTCGTGCTTACGGCGATAGTAGTCCTTCTGACCGGTTCACGGAGTCTGCTAGCCCAAAGACTACTGCTTGGACACTTGATTGGCGGCATGTGATTCATTTCGTTCCTATGTACGTCCCGGGAAATGTCACGCGGTGATACTTGGAGTCTGCCTAGCCGCTACAGCCGGGATACGGAGTCTGTTAGCCAGTGCTACAGCCCAAGTTCATCGTTGATGACCGACATGCTCGAAGTGTTTCATGTATGCCTGTCCCCATAGGTTAGTGCGCTTTGGGTTCACGACTAGCCATGTCGGCCGGGTTCTTTGTCATGTGGATGCTAGCGACACTATCATATCGTGAGCCAAAAGGCATAAGCGGTCCCGGGCCATGGTAAGGCGACACCGTGGGAATACCGTGCGTGAGGCCGCAAAGTGATATGAGGTGTTACCAGCTAGGTCGATGTGACTTGGAATCGGGGTCTGACAGCGTTGGCATCGAGCGGGGCTGCTGTAGGTCCGCTTAAGCCAAACTGGTGAAGTTGAGTCTAGAAATGCTTTAGTTATATGTGGGGAATTGATTGTGGGAGGAGCGTAAGGCTCTTTTTACTCCTTTATCTTATGCCCTCTGATCTGAGTCATCCTCTTCTCATTCAACGTGGGTATAGGACTAGGCTCTCTTCTCTCTATCAGGTTCACGTGTTACTATCCGTAGTACCTTGTAGGATTGTTGGTTACATCCTCAGTTCAGTGCTACTAAATTTTAGTGTGCTATTACTTGAACCGAACCTTGATATGATGTTGTTGAGTGGTATTGCAAATCTGATTTTGAATGTCTCAATTTGATTTGAGCATTCTGAGATGTTATGCTGCCCGATTTTCCCTAGAATTCTAATGCCTTTGCATTATGGCTGTGCTTCGAGATGGCCACCCGTTCCCGTAACCAAGTGGTTCACCGACTCGCTGCATCGATGTGTGCGGTCACACGGCCATGTTGGTTAGGGTGATGATTGAGGCTGGTTATCGATGGTATCCTGAATATACCGTCGAGGAGCAGTTCGAGGATTTCAATCAAAGCCAATACCTATACGCGGTCGGATTTATCCATCCTACCCGAGACTCTTGAGCCACTTCATTGTTCCTATGGGCTCGGAATCACTATCGGAATATCCGTACAAGATGCAGCCTATTCCATGATGACTATTATTCGAGCAGGACTGCTTTGTTGAGCAACAACGACTTCCGCTATATGCGGCATCCCTTCCGGGCGCATGGCTACCTCGAGGCTTGTCGGTGATGCAACCCATGAGGACTCACTCCTCCGTACCACTCTTGAGTTCTTTGGAGGACAAGGACCGTGAGAACCGGGCCTTGCGTATGGAGCTGTATAATGCCCGTTCGACCCTGGGCTACTCGACTAGGTTTGCACTGCCGTGCAAGCGGATGTATGGACATGAGAGATCTGTGTACCACAATGGGCGAGTTTGCGGACTTCATGGAGTGGCGTGAGGTTGGAGGCATCACTCCTCCTCGTGGGCCTCTTACGCCACCCTTTGTGGGTCCACGACCACATCCGAGTCCTTATGGTCCACAGGCCCCACAGATTATCTGCTCCCGGACGACCATGTTCCACTTCAGTGCAGGTGGTGATTTCTCGAGGACTACTATGGAGCTGCACGAGATAGTAGTAGTATTCCTAGTATAGTACAGTTGTGTTTCCACCGTCCTGCGTGACTCGTGGAATACGACTTGGTGTGTATCATTCCGGAAGTGTAGAAAAATAATGTATAGAAGTTGGAATGCTTCCGATGAGATGTAACGCCTTTTCTTATAGTTGTACTCCGTCAGGCTTGTACTAAACTATGAATGGTGTGTATGACCGTTGGTATATATATATGGCAGTTTATATTACCATGTCATACGGATGAACATCTTTGCATTCCATACTGTCCATTACCTTCCGCACTTCCTTGTTAAATTCTGCCATCCTGGTTTAAACCTTTGCTTTGTCTCCGGGATGGTCAACACTGAATTCTCCTGCTGTTCCGAGCGAGGAGAGGCCGATGCAGCCAGAAATGTGAATCTGCCGCAACCGCCATCTTTGGCTGAGGTGATCTTTGAAGCGAGCGCAATAAGCGAAACTAACCGCTTATTGGGCGCATTGAACAAAACACACACGCCAGCCAAGAAAGCGAGGGGTTTCACTCAATGACTTCGTCAAGCTATATCCTCCAAAATTCAAATGCTCCGTCGAGCCACTCGGCGCCGATGATTAGCTCCATGATATCCATCACAAGCTGCGTTCCGCCATCGTGTGCGAGGTGACAAAGTTACCTTTGCCGCCTATCATCCGGAAGGCCCCGATCTACGGTGGGAAAACTATGAGGCTATCGTCCGGCTGGACAAGTTACAACAGGATGAATTCGTGCCGCCTTCATGAGCACCATATTCGAAGGACTTATGGACCGCAAGCGTGAGGAATTCTGCAGTTTCACCCAAGGCGGTGAGCGTGGATGCCTCAACCATGAATTCGGGAGGTTAGCACGTTATGCTCGAAGAAGTTTCTACCGATGCTAAGAAGCGGCGAGGTTCGAAAGGACTTAGCCTGAGCTACGCCGAGATCTCCGTCTGCATGAATGCACCTCTTTCTCGAAGTTAGTCAATAAGGCTATCGCGCCGAGATCAAGCAGACTGATTTGAGGCTTCACGCAAGCACATCCGTGATTACGGATCGTCATCCGCTCTGGTTCCCGAGCGCGGGTTTGGGTCCCAAATCGGCTCTACCACCCAGTACACCCCGAGGCCATCCTTCGCGCCTCGCCCCAATCAACCATATTTTCCACCCAAGACATATGGAGGTCCAAGCGCTAATGTATTTACGGCCAAATGTGATCACTTGCTTCAAATGTGGAGAGGCAGGCCACTATATTGAGAGTGTCCCAGAACAACCCCAATCAAGTGGAAAGTCTGTTGGCGCGGCAAGCCAACAGAAAGGTTCCCTATGCCAAGCCAGTTGCCACCGCCGTGGCCATGTCAACTATGTCTCTGCTGAAGAAACCTATGAGGATCCCAACGCCGTCCTCGATGCGCTTCTTGTTAATTGCCATCCGCAGCTGTTCTTTGATCTTTGGAGCATCTCATTCATTTATTTCGAGAGCTATGCTCGATTGCATAACACCACATTCTGCGACATGCCTACCTCCATGGAAATTCAAACTCCTGGTTCTAGATGGCAAACCTCTAGAATAAGTCATGGGAATGAAATCCTTGTCGACAGATTAGTCTTTCTTGCCTCTCTAATAGCTCTTAAGTCCTCGGACATAAACATCATCTTGGGTATGGGTGGATGTCAGCCCATTATGCCAAGATTGATTGCTCGACTAGAACCGTTCAACTTACTCATCCTTCGGGAAAACAGTGGATGTTTTAACCCGAGTGTCTAGCGTCGACTTTACTCCATAAATGCCAACCCTCTTCCGGATCTTGAAGATATCGGTAGTCCGTGATTTCCGGATGTCTTTCGGAAGAACTGCCAGTGTTCCACAGCGGGGATGTCGAGTTCGTGATAGATCTTGTTCCGGAACCGTCCCAATCTCTAGGAGACCTTATAAGATGGCACCCCTAGAACTAGCTGAACTTAAGAAACAACTCGATGAGTCCTTGCAAAAGGGTTTCATCCGTCCTAGTTCATCTCCATGGGCTTGCCCGTCCTCTTCGTCAAGAAAAAGGATGGTGCGGATCGGATGGTTGTAGATTACCGACACGTCAATTTGGTCACTATCAAGAACAAGTATCCGCTCCCGGGATCAACGACACATGTATGATCAGCTCGCTGGATCCTCGATCTTCTCAAGATGGATTTGAGGTTGGGCTACCATCAAATCAAAATCAAAACGAGGACATACCAAAGCGGCCTTTGTCACTCGTTATGGCCAATCTGAGTACACCGTCATGTCCTTCGGATTAACCAATGCTCCAGCCACCTTCTCTCGGTTAATGAACTCAATCTTCATGGAGTATTTGGATAAATTCGTCGTGGTATACCTCGATGATATACTCATCTACTCCAAGAATGAGGAAGAACATGCCGAACATCTAAGGCTAGTATTGATGAAACTTGAGAGCACCGCCTTTATGCCAAATTCTCTAAGTGTGAATTCTGTTTGAAGTGACCTATCTAGGACATGTAATCTCTGGTAAGGGTATTGCTGTCAATCCCGGCGAGTTCAAGCCGTCCTTGATTGGACTCCACTGAATCGGTAAAGCAAGTTCGGAGTTTCCTCGGGTTAGCGAGCTATTGCCGCCGCTTAAATCGAAATTTCTCTAAAGTTGCTAAACCTCTAACCGAACTCCTCAAGAAAGATAAGAAGTTCGAGTGGGCGCCCACAGTCGAGATCAGCTTTCGAGAACTGAAAAGGCGCGACATCTGCTCCGTACTTATTCCACCAGATTTTTCTAAGGACTTTATTATCTATTGCGGCGCCTCGCGACAAGGACTAGGTTGCATACTCATGCAAGATCGTCATGTGATTGCCTCGCATCTCGACGATTCGTCCACATGAGGATAACTACCCCACACACGATCTAGAGCTTGCGGCGATGGTTCATGCACTCAAAACCTGGCGACATTACCTCTGGGTAATCGTTGCGAAATCTACTTGATCACCAAAGTCTAAAATACATCTTCACCCAACGGTTTGAATCTCGAGCAAAGGCGTTGGGTCGAGTTGATCACAGATTTCGACTTAGGAATATCTTACACCCGAGCAAAGCCAATGTCATGGCTGGCGCACTAAATCATAAATCTTCTTTGTAACAACTTGATGTTACAACAAGGTCAACCAATTCTCCACGAGGAATTTCGTAAGCTTAATCTTCACATTGTTCCTCGAGGATTTCTTTCCACCCGGTGGCGAAACCTGACCTCACGGATCGAATCATAGCTGCTCAGCGGTATGATAGAGGATATCTCGGATCAAGGAGAACATTGCTAGCGGAGCTGCTAAATGTTTCTCCGTAGATGAACAGTGTTGTCTTCTTGAAAACCGCTTAGTGGTTCCCAAGAAACAACAGCTACGGCAATTGATCCTTAAGGAAGCTCATGACTCTCCTCTCACCATTCATCCCGGTAGTACTAAAATGTATCAAGATCTCGCGGAGGTTTTGGTGGACTAGGATGAAGAGAAATCGCTCAATACATTGCTAGCTGCGGCGTTTGTCGTCGAGTTAAGCGAGCATCAACGACTCTTTGGTACCCTTCAACCTTTGGACATTCCTGAATGGAAATGGGATAAAATCGGTATGGATTTCATTACGGGTTTCCCAGGACCAAAAGAGGAATAACGCTATCTTCGTCGTTGTTGATCGTCTTTCCAAAGTAGCCCACTTCCTACCTGTTCGTGAGAGTATAACCGCTAGCTTGACTAGCTGATTTGTACATCTCCGAATAGTGTCTCTTCATGGTGTTCCATCGAAATTAACTCCGACCGTGGAAGTCTCTTCACCTCTCGATTTTGGGAAAGTTTCCAAGCGCTATGGGAACTCGTCTCTCCTTTAGCACCGCTTTCCATCCCCAATCAAGTGGTCAAGTAGAGCGAGTCAATCAAATCTTAGAGGATATGCTTGAGCTTCTGTCATCTCTTTCGGCATGAATTGGGAGAAATGCCTCCCATTCGCCGAGTTCGCTTATAACAACAGTTATCAAGCCGATCAGGCAAAGCCCTTCGAAGTTCTTTATGGGCGAAAATGTGAACGCCTCTTAGCGGTGAGAAACGGGGAGACAACTCTTTGGCGGATATGATCCGAGAAGCGAAGAGCAAGTTCGCGTTGTTCGTGAGAATTTGAAAACAGCCCAATCTCGTCGGAAGAGCCAATATGACCGCAAGCATAAGCCCATGGCTTATGAAATTGGCGAAGGCTTACCTCCGGGTTTCTCCTTTAAAGGAACCCATCGATTGATATCAAGGGCAAGTTGGCTCCTCGTTACATTGGACCCTTTCGCATTCTTGCCAAGCGAGGGAAGTTGCCTACCAATTGGAACTACCTCCGCATCTTTCCAAGGTCCATGATGTCTTCCACGTTTCCCAACTCAGCGTTGCTTCTCGGATCCTATCCGTGGAGTGGACCACAAGCGCTTGATCTCCAAGATAACCTCACCTATCGAGAATATCCCGTTCGTATTCTCGACCAAACCGGCGTACCACTCGGCGCCGGAATATCAAGTTTCTAAAGGTTCAATGGTCAAACCATTCCGAGCAAGAAGCAACTTGGGAAAGGAGGATCGTCTTCGACTTGAGTACCCCACCTTTTTATAGCAGATTCTAAATCTCGGACGAGATTCTTTTGAGTGGGGGTGAGTTGTCACATCCCGGATAGACCATGCATTAGGGTGTGCATCATGTTTACTTTTCATCTGAATTTGAAATGGGGAAGCGAAACCCAGAACCCCCCCTTAAAATAACTAGGGTTTACTAAAATTTAATTCAATGAATCCAAATGCCCTTCAAATGCTCATCCCCTTTGTTTGGGTTTAAGATCCTTGTCAAAGAAGGTGGGACATTTTCTAGGTCACCTAAGGGTTCTAAATTTAGTTCGCAAAATTCTGAAATGGGCATTTTAAATTATGAAAAATATTTTAAGTGTTCAAAATTGTTAAACTAAAATGTTTCATGTTGGGAATATTCAACTAGTGACCAGGAGCATTTTGGTAATTTTTGAAAGTGTTTTGGTATTTTAAAAACCCTAAACAGAGTTGCATAAATAGAAAAAGATAAAAAATGAAAAACCCTTACTGTCGCCGGCTCCGCCCACTGCCCAGCCAAAAGCCATGCGCGGCCTTGGCTGCTTGGCTCGGCTTGCAGAGGCTAGTGCTGGCCGGGCCCGGCCTAGCGCGCCACGCAGCTGGTCGCCGCCCTGCCTCACCCTCGCCGCCTCGCCGCTGGGGCGACCAGCGTCGTCTCCCGACCTTCGAGACACCTCACTTTCCCCCCGCCTCTCTCTCGCTCGCCCTCGACTGGCAGCGCCGCCATCGCCGACACGCCACCGTCGGCGCCCGTGCTCCCGCAATCACGCACCTCCCGCCATGTCCGGCAGCTCCGCGCAACCCGTTACCCCTAGCCAGCTAGTCCCCTCGCTCCAAGACCCCGAGGCCACTACTCCGACCTCGCCCGAGTCCAAGGCCGGCGGAGATCCCCATCGTCGCCGCCGCGCATCAGTCCGCCCGACCCAGCGAAGCTTCCCGCAGGTTCACCGTGAGCCTAGCTGCCCCTCCATCCTCCCGTTCTCCTCTTCTTGCACCACGAGAGCACTCGGTGTCGCTGAACCCACTGGCCGCGGGACTCGTCGCCCGACGAGCCTCCGGTCACCTTTGGTCACTCCACTATGCCCATCGCACTCACCACTCTCCAATGAGTCTAACCACGCACTCCCGTGCCTCGCCGAGGCCGCTAACCCCTAACCCGTCGGTGGCCGAGCCTCGTCGCCGCCCGACTCGTCGCCGGCGTCCACTCGGCCACCCTCTCCCAACCAACCCCACCAAACCCAGCGGCTCACCTCTAGCTACCGTAGGTGCTCCCAGCGCTCCATTTGGAGCCGGAAAGTGCAAAAGCACTTGCTCGCCGCGTCTGGCCTCGCCCGGCGGCTAGGCAGCGGTGAGTTGACCTCACCAGTGGGCCTGTTGACCCTCGGGTCAATGACAGTGGACCCCACCACTAATCTAATTAGGATTAGTTTTAATTAAAACTAATTAGTTAAATTAATCGACATGCGGGTCCCACTGGTCAGTTTGACCTGGGCGACCCGTTGACCCCTGACGTCATCTTGACCTCATCTTGGCGCATTAATTCAAATTCTGGAATTATTTTTATATAATAAAATCAGAATATAATTCAAATTCAAATGCTTATAACTTTTATTCTATAACTCCAAATGCAAAGATTTATATATGAAAATTTATCAGAAAAATACACTCTATCCATTGGTACAGGTTTCATGCATGTTAAAACAAGTTAACTATGCTGAATAACCAGATTAAGATTTTGCACCATTAGGACTAACTCACATGATCTATCATTTGAACCTTTGGTTCAAATGAGATCATCCATCCCTTCAACTTGCATTAGGCCAACACATTCATCTTGCCATGTCATAGCATGCATCATATTGTTGCATATTGGTTGTATGTTTATTTTGGTGTGTTTCATGATAGGTTACGCTTAGAAGATAACCTCGATAACCCATCGAAGGGCAGTTCTCTACCCCAGTTCCATCGGGCAAGCAATTCATTGAACATTCGATACAAACCCATGTTCTCGCTTACGCTCTCATTTTACTGCATTAAGACAACGCGATTCAACTGTTGTGTGCTGCGGTAGTTGAACCCACTTCCTTTGCATGACTGTCATTGCCACGATAACTAGTTGAAACCCACTAGTATGTGTAGGAGTTGATTGAGCCATGTTTGTGATTCCTACCATGCTATGCTTGCTATGCTTAGAGTTGTGTCGAGTCGGCTCATCGGGATGATGAAGCTGGAGTGAAAGGTTGTGTTGGTTCGAGAGTGTAAGTGTTGAACACGATTTGGTAAAGGTATCGATGAGAGGCCATGTAGGAGTACATGGTGGGTTGTTTCATTGAAGCGAACTTAGGCTGAGATCTGTGTTTGTGATCCATGAGCTAGCTACTACCACATTGGGATCCTTAATTGACCCTCTCGACTTCTTAACCACCCCTGTTCATAGTCAGGGAGTTGCAAGTAGTTTACGGTGTTTGTAGCATCTTTGGGGGCCGCATAGCGCTGACCTTAGGGGTGGGTTGTGTTGCGGTGGCACCGTGGTTGGTGTACCGAGTGCCGTTTGGTATCTCGGGAACCCTGCACACATCGTTCGGGGCTGTATGGGAAACCTCGGCGGACTCCTGCGGATGGAACCGAATGGCGATAACCTGGACTAGGGACTTGAGTGTTTAGGTAGGTGTGGCCGACACCCACGTTGGGCTTCCGCTTGAAGGTTGCAGTACATGTCGTGTAAGCGGCGATAAGTGGTGAGCGTGTGTGAAGAAGTATACCCTGCGGGGTTAAATATGATCTATTGAATAGCCGTGTCCACGGAGAAGGACTTACGGGTTACCTATATCGGTTCATAGACAAGTAAATGGATACTACTAAAAGCCTCAAGATAAGCGTGAGTATCGTGGATGGCCCTCTCGGGGATGACGAGAGAGGATCCACGGTGGAGTATTGTGATGGTGGATAGTGGACTCGTGTACGACAAAATGCTTTACAAAGTGTGTCACGTAGGATAGCTTAGCCAAGAGTCAAAGCTGGCTTGCTGCATTTAACTCCACTACCTTCCTTGAGAATGTGCATGTATGATAGGATTACGTGGTAAGACTTTGAGTACTTTTGTACTCATGTTTGTAATCAATATTTTTCAGAGGACTATACTACCCCCTCAACGGATTCTATGTAGATGTTGACTTGACGAGTAAGCTAGCCACCGGTGGCGATCTAAGACTTAATGAAGGGCCACGTAGATAGAAAGGCTCCAACAAGCTTTCTTTCTTTCTAGAGTGCGTACTCGGACTACTTTGCTTCGCATGTGCTTGTATGATTGTATGACTTGAGTGTTGGGTCATGTGACCCTATCTGTATGAATATGTTATGTATGGCTCCTCGGAGCCTCTTAAATAAAGTACTTGAGTTGTAGAGTTTTGTTGTGATGCCTTGTTGTATTTACTCATATCGGGCATATTGCGTGTATGATTGAAATGCTTGGTATGAGTGGGATCCGACAATCTAGTTGTTTATCCTTGGCAGCCTCTCATATGGGGAAATGTAGTCTCGTGCTTACGGCGATAGTAGTCCGCTCTGACCGGTTCACGGAGTCTCGCTGCTATTGACACTCTGCTTGGACACTTGGTGGCGGCATGTGATTCATTTAGTTCCTATGTCTGTCCCTTGGGAAATGTCACGCGGTGATACTTGGAGTCTGCCTAGCCGCTTCTGCCGGGATACGAGTCTGTTAGCCAGTGCTACAGCCCGAGTTCATCGTTGATGACCGACATGCTCGAATTGTTTCATGTATACTGTCCCCATAGGTTAGTGCCGCTTTGGGTTCACGACTAGCCATGTCGGCCGGGTTCTTTGTCATGTGGATGCTAGCGACACTATCATATCGTGAGCCAAAAGGCATAAGCGGTCCGGGCCATGGTAAGGCGACACCCGTGGGAATACCGTGCGTGAGGCCGCAAAGTGATATGAGGTGTTACCAGCTAGGTCGATGTGACTTGGAATCGGGGTCCTGACAACCCGCAATGGCATCAACCTCTCGACGATAAGCCGCCGTGAGTGGATCCTTAGAATCCCAAGTGCCAGAAACTTGATGAGCTACCAGATCTGATTCGCCGACGCACCTCACCCGGCTTAAGTTCATCTCCTTAGCCATCTGAAGACCATGGAGCAAGGCCTCATACTCAGCTGCATTTTTAGTACAAGGGAACATTAACCGGAGAACATAAGCAAATTTATCACCTCGTGGGGAAGTCAAGACAACTCCATCTCCCGAGCCTTCCAACTCCCTGGATCCATCAAAGTGAATAGTCCAATATGTGTTATTCGGTTTTTCCTCAGGCGTCTGCAACTCCGTCCAATCATTGATAAAATCCATGAGTGCTTGTGACTTGATGTCCGTACGAGGCACATACTTTAAACCATGGGGTCCAAGCTCAATGGCCCACTTGCCTACCCGACCTGTGGCTTCTCTATTTTGGATGATGTCTCCTAAAGGAGCAGACCTAACCACCGTAATGGGATGACCCAGAAAATATTGCTTGAGATTTCGGCTTTCCATGAAGACCCCATACACAAGCTTCTGCCAATGCGGATACCTCTGCTTGGAATCAATAAGTACCTCGTTGATGGAGTAAACTGGCCGTTGAACCGGATACTCCTTGCCTGCCTCTTTCCTTTCCACCACAATGGCCACACTGACAGCCCGGCCACTAGCAGCCACATATAACAACAAAGGCTCCTTATCAATAGGAGCAGCGAGAACCGGCGGCTCAGCTAGTTGCTTCTTAAATGCCTCAAATGCCTCATCAGCAGCATCACTCCAGACGAAATTATCTGTCTTCTTCATCATCTGGTACAGAGGGATAGCCTTTTCTCCTAGGCGGCTTATGAACCGGCTCAAAACCGCTATCCGACCCGCCAAGCGTTGGACATCATTAACACACTTTGTCTTAGCCAGGGAAGTAATAGCCTTGATTTTCTCCGGGTTAGCTTCGATACCTCATTCTGAAACTAGAACACCCAAAAGCTTGCCCGCTGGTACACCAAAAACACATTTGGCCGGGTTAAGCATCATTTTATAAACCCAGAGATTGTCAAACGTCTCCTTCAAATCATCAATCAAGGTCTCCTTATTCCTGGATTTCACCACAATGTCATCTACATAAGCATGAACATTACACCCGATCTGACTGTAAAGGCAATTTTGCACACACCGCTGATAAGTCGTCTGGGCACTCTTGAGCCCGAAAGGCATAGACACATAGCAGAAGGCTCCAAACGGTTTAATGAAAGTTGTCTTCTCCTGGTCCTTAACTGCCATCTTGATCTGATGATAACCAGAATAAGCATCCAAAAAACTCAAATGCTCACAACCTATCGTAGCATCATGATGTCTACTACGCAACCTTCTTCTTGTAGACGTTGTTGGGCCTCCAAGTGCAGAGGTTTGTGGGGCGATGCAAATTTCCCTCAAGTGGATGGTATGGCGACCCGACCTCAAGCGGTCAAGTCTACGTGCTTGATGTCATCCTGGATCGGTAATCTTGACACACACGATTACTCGAAGGATTTATAACAGAGTAGCAATCACACACTTATTACATCGAATGTCTCAGAAGTGAACTTATTACAATAAATATGGCTTAAGGCCATCTAATACGATAACAACGGAAGGCTTGGAAGATAAAGTGAGTCCATCAACTCCAATGGCATAGCTGAGCTGCACGACAACGACCTAACGTACCTTACTCCTCGTCTGAAAAGTCTGCGACATAATACGTTGCAGCCCGTAAATGGGCCAGCACATGGAATATGCTGGCAATATAACACACTAGAGCAAGAACAGAATAATGCTATCACTACATGCATATTTGGCTGGTGGAAAGCTCTATGGTTATAGTTTTGCGAAAGGCCAATTTTTCCCTAGTACAAAGGAATAAGTTTTATTTTAACTATCATGGTAGTTGAAACATCATTGAGAAGGTTACTCCAACTCAATCCCAATTAAAAGTAATTATCAACCCAACAATATTAATTTAGAGTGTTGAGATACTTAGGATAATCCAAGTACTAGATACTCAAGATGTCCATAACAGGGACACGGCTAACCATGATTAGATTATACGCTCTCTGAGAGGTTTGCACACTTTTCCCCACAAGACTCGATCTCCTCCGTTGGTTTCTACTTTTACATGGTGTTTGAGAAATGGATGGTGAGACACAGATCTTTCGAAACATTAACTATTTACTCCGGGCAGACCATACCAACCTACATCTCTACCTGCTGATCCACCTCTTCAAGAGCTCATGCAACTTACTCAACTATGCTAGAGCCCATAATAGCTTGTGGCTGCACACGGAAGTTTCTAGCATGAAAATATGTCAGTTCCCTTTGAGCCTGGGTGGCGGACCTTAGGATTATCACACGGGTACTCCGGGATATCCTAGGACAACCTTTGGATTCTCCAGTGCCCGACAAGCAATCCACCGGATGTGTATTAAAGTTGCCACCTTAAGTTGAACCATTAATTAATCATCTCACATCTGTCATGGATTTCACTCACCCAATCCACGTCTACGAGCATAGCATAGCAATATAAGCAATACGTAGAAGTAACTCCCAAGGGTTTGAATATAACAGGCAATAGGTTCTACCTCATCAACTACTTCCCAACCCACATGTTAATCACATCCTAATCATGCAATGTTTGAGGATTGGAACTAATGCATAAAAACTGCGTATGAAAGGAGTATGATCAATGTGTTACTTGCCTTCTTGACGATCCATAAAACCTAGAGACTTCGTAGTAGCACGCCGCACTCCGGAATTCATGCCAAACAAACAATAGCATACATAAGCAATCAAGCAAAAAGAAGCAGGTAAAACTCAAATAAGAAGAACTAACCAGAAAGTTCAACTTAACAACTCCGGTTTGCAAAAGAATCAAATCAAGCGAACAGCGAAACTCAAAGCTGAAAGAAACAAGATCCGTTTACTAATCTGAACTAAAGTCAAATTTTACTGATGCCAAAATCTTGTTCAACTTGATTAAGCGAAAGAGGGTTTCGAGGCGAAGATCTAGGCGTTTGAATCGCTTTGATTCCAATAAACGGCGAAAATAATCACGGAAAATCCGAGAAAAGAAAAAGCGGCGAACAGGCTAGCGAACGAACGTTCGTTGTCTGTAACTAATGGGCGAAAACCGTTCGTTAAAACGAATGTACGGACGAACGTCCGCTAAATAAACTAAACCGAGAAAACTGGCGAACCGATCTAAAAAAACCGAACTAGGGTTAAAAAAAACCGGATCAGTTTTAGAATAAAACCGAGCGGCGGCGGCGTATACCTCGGCGAGGCTCCACAGAGGCAGCTCGGCGAGGTCCGGCTCTGGGCGTGGGTGGCGTGAGGCGGAGGCGGCGGCGGCGGCAACGGCGACAGCGACGGCGCTAAGCGGCAACCGGCATCTTGGTGGGTGGGTCGGGTGGTGGTTGGGGGGTGGGGTGGCGTATATAAGGAGGCGGCTGGCTTGGGAGGGCAAGGTAGGGAGATGAGTCCGGTTGGACTTAGCGGCAATGGCGAGCGATTGCGGTCTCCTGGCTCGGTTGGGCATCGGCCCAGCCGAGCGCTGAAGATATTTTTTTAATAAATAATTTCGCCGAAACTTAAATAAATCCTAAAGAATACAATAAAAATCTAAAAATGCCAAAAAAATCACTTTCTAAATAAAATATTTAGAATGAAATGAACATTTTCTTGGCCCTAAAATGCAATTTTGAAAAACATGCAATTTTTCTAATTCAAATAAAATAGCAATAAACTCTGAATAAAATCAAATATTTGATTTTAATATTTTCCTCAATATTTCAAATATTTTAGGAGAAAAATAACTAAAACCAATAATCCTCGTTTCAATATTTGATAAAACTCAAATATGAAAACCGAAATCCCAACTCTCTCAGGGTCCTTGAGTTGCTTAGGATTTCGAGGATCGCGAAACAAAATGCAATAAAATATGATATGCATGAATGATCTATGTATAACATTACAAATTGAAAATTTGGGATGTTACAATGACCTAAGGTTTATCAATCCGTGGGAGGCGTAGGATGAAGATGGTCTCTCTCAAACAACCCTGCAACCAATTAACAAAGATTCTTTTGTGTCCCCAACACACCTAATACAATGGTAAATTGTATAGGTGCACTAGTTCGGCGAAGAGATGATGATACAAGTGCAATATGGATGATAGATATGAGTATTTGTAATCTGAAAATATAAAAAAAGAAAGGTAACTAATGATAAAAGTGAGCATAAACGGTATTGCAATGCTAGGAAACAAGGCCTAGGGTTCATACTTTCACTAGTGCAAGTTCTCTCAACAATAATAACATAATTGGATCATATAACCATCCCTCAACATGCAACAAAGAGTCACTCCAAAGTCACTAACAGCGGAGAACGAACAAAGAGATTATTGTAGGGTACGAAACCACCTCAAAGTTATTCTTTCTGATCGATCTATTCAAGAGTCCGTAGTAAAATAACACGAAGCTATCCTTTCCGTTCGATCTATGATAGAGTTCGTACTAGAATAACACCTTAAGACACAAATCAACCAAAACCCTAATGTCACCTAGATACTCCAATGTCACCTCAAGTATCCATGGGTATGATTATACGATATGCATCACACAATCTCAGATTCATCTATCCAAACCAACACAAAGTACTTCAAAGAGTGCCCAAAAGTTTCTACCAGAGAGTCAAGACGAAAACGTGTGCCAACCCCTATGCATAAGTTCACAAGGTCACTGAACCCGCAAGTTGATCACCAAAACATACATCAAGTAGATCACATGAATATCCCATTGTCACCACAGATAAGCACATGCAAGGCATACATCAGGTGTTCTCAAATCCTTAAAGACTCAATCCGATAAGATAACTTCAAACGGAAAACTCAATCCATTACAAGAGAGTAGAGGGGGAGAAACATCATAAGATCCAACTTATAATAGCAAAGCTCGCAATACATCAAGATCGTGCCAAATCAAGAGCACGAGAGAGAGCGAGAGAGAGAGAGATCAAACACATAGCTACTGGTACATACCCTCAGCCCCGAGGGTGAACTACTCTCTCCTCGTCATGGAGAGCGCGGGATGATGAAGATGGCCACGGCGAGGATCCCCCTCCGGCGGGTTGTCGAACAGGGTCCCGATTGGTTTTGGTAGCCCACAGGAGGCTTGGCGGCGGAACTCCCGATCTATTCTGTTCATGATGTTTTTAGGGTATATGGACATATATAGGCGAAAGAAGTCGGTCGAGGAGACCCACGAGGGGGGGCGCGCCTGGGGGTAGGGGCGCCTCCTGCCTCGTTGCTTCCTCAAGCTTCCACAGCGTCTACTCCAAGTCTCTGGATTGCTACATTTCAAAAATAACTATCCCGAAGGTTTCATTCCGTTTGGACTCCGTTTGATATTCCTTTCTTGAAACTTGAAATAGGCAAGAAAACAACAATTTGGGTTGGGCCTCCGGTTAATAGGTTAGTCCCAAAATAATATAAAAGTGTTTAGTAAAGCCCATAAACATCCAAAACAGATAATATAATAGCATGAATACTTCATAAATTATAGATACGTTGGAGGCGTATCAACATCTAAGCTTAATTCCTGCTCGTCCTCGGTAGGTAAATGATAAAAGAAATAATTTATGAAGTGTGAATGCTAGCAGGTGCACAAGTTTGATCAATGTTAATTTCAATCACCTTTTCTAGCATCATTATATGTCATAACAGTAGCTCATATAAAGCTTCTCATGATCAAGTAACAAGCTATTCACATGTTAAAGTATAGATCATAAACTTTCTTGAAAATTAACAAACCGTGTTATTAGTCATCAAACAATTACAATTCATCTTATTTTCTGGAAGGGTCTATCTCAGAGCTTTAATTCAGCAAACTTCACATACTCAACTATCATTTAGTCTTTCACAATTGCTAACACTCACGGGATATTTATGGGTTCAAAGTTTTAATCAGACACAGAGAAAGATAGGGACTTATAGATTAGCCTCCCAACCTTTTACCTCAAGGGTAATGTCAACAATAATAGTTCGTGATGCCTTACATCCAATTGGATATATATATATATATATATATATATATATATATATATATATATATATATATATATATATATATATATATATAGGATCTTTCCAACACAATGTGCTTTCAAAGGATAAAATATAAAAAAGGGAAGGTGAAGATCACCATGACTCTTGCATAAGGTATAAGACAAGAATAAAAGATAGGCCCTTCGCAGAGGGAAGCAGAGGTTGTCATGCGCTTTTATAGTTGGATGCACAAAATCTTAGTGCAAAAGAACGTCACTTTATATTGCCACTTGTGATAGGGACCTTTATTATGCAGTCCGTCGCTTTTATTGCTTCCACATCACAAGATCGTATAAAGCTTATTTTCTCCACACTAATAGATCATACATATTTAGAGAGCAATTTTTATTGCATGCACCGATGACAACTTACTTGAAGGATCTTACTCAATCCATAGGTAGGTATGGTGGACTCTCATGGCAATACTGGTTTGAGGGATGTTTGGAAGCACAAGTAGTATCTCTACTTGGTGCAAAGAATTTGGCTAGCATGAGGGGGAAAGGCAAGCTCAGCATGTTGAATGATCCATGACAATATACTTTATTTCAGATATAAGAAAACATAACCCATTACATTATCTTCCTTGTCCAACATCACCCTTTTAACATGTCATATTTTAATGAGTGCTCACAATTACAAAATATGTCCAAGATAGTATATTTATATGTGAAATCTCTCTTCACTCAATATTCTTTCATGAATTTTTCAAGTGACCAATACAATGTTTGCTAACCTTCAATAAATTTACCACCTCTACTTCTTATATGTGAAGTCATTACTCCCCATGGGATAAGCATATGAAACATATATAATTTCAGATTTATGATATCAAATCATTCAACTATTTACTCATAGGATATAGGTGAAGCACACGAGTAAATGACAAACTACTCCAAAAAGATATAAGTGAAGATCAATGAGTAGTTAAATGATTATTTAGCTATGTGAAGACTCGCTCTCATTTAAGAATTTCAGATCTTGGGATATTATTCAAAAAGCAAGCAAAACAAAATAAAACGACACTTCAAGGATAGCACTCATCATGTGAAGAAGCAAAAACTTAGGCTCAACCGATACTGACCGATAATTGTTGAAGAAGAAAGGTGGGATGCCTACCGGGGCATCCCCAAGCTTAGATGCTTGAGACTTCTTGAAATATTATCTTGGGGTGCCTTGGGCATCCCCAAGCTTGAACTTTTGTGTCTCCTTAATTCCTTTTATATCACGGTTTCCTAAATCTCGAAAGCTTCATCCACACCAAACTCAACAAGAACTCATGAGATAAGTTAGTATAAACCAATGCAAAAACCTTATCATTCTCTACTGTAGAAAATCACAAAAATTATTATTCAACATTGCATACTAAATGTCTCTGCATATTTAATACTCCTATCCTCAAATAGAATCATTAAACAAGCAAACATATGCAAACAATGCAAACATAACAGCAATCTGCCAAAACAGTACAGTCTGTAAAGAATGCAAGATTCATCAAACTTCCCTAACTCCAAACATTACGAAATTCTACCACACTGTAGAAAATTTATCAGAGCTTATTATGCAAAAAGTTTCAACATTTTATCACATTCTGACTTTTCTAGGGAATTTTTGCAACAACGGCAAACTTTCTGTTTTGAAACAGCAACATGTATACTTGCAAAATAAGCATAGTAAAAGCTATCCTTGAAATTTTTATTGAAACTAGAGATGCAAAACATTATTCTAAATAACAGAAATCAAATACTAACAAAAGAAAATGACGCTCCGAGCAAAACACATATCATGTGGTGAATAAAAATATAGCTCCAAGTAAAGTTACCGATGAACAAAGACGAAGGAGGGGATGCCATCCGGGGCATCCCCAAGCTTAGGCTCTTGGTTGTCCTCGAATATTACCTTGGGGTGCCTTGGGCATTGATACGTCTCCGACGTATCTATAATTTTTGATTGTTTCATGCCAATATTATTCACTTTCATATACTTTTTGGCAACTTTTTATATTATTTTTGGGACTAACATATTGATCCGATTGCCAGTGCAGTTCTCATCATTGCATGTTTTATGTTTCGCAGAATATCCATATCAAACAGAGTCCAAAGCGGGATAAAAATGGGCGGAGCTTATTTTTGGAAAATATGGAAAATTCTGGAAGAAAAATCCACATGAGGCGGTGCACGAGGTGGTCACGAGGTAGAGGCGCGCTGACCCCCAGGCGCGCCCCTACCTCGTGAGCCCACCGTAAGGCGGTTGATGCTCTTCTTTTGCCGCAAGAAAGCTAATATTAGGAAAAAAATCACGGCGAAGGTTTCAGGCCAATCAGATTACGGATCTCCATATATCGCATGAAAGCGGTGAAAGCAGAGCCAGAGGAGAGCGCAGAAGCAGGCGATAGATCCAATCTCGGAGGGCTCTCGCCTCCCAAGCCATGGGAGCCAAGGAACAGGAGGAAACCCTTCTCCCATCTAGGGAGGAGGTCAAGGAAGAAGGAGAAGAAGGGGGCCCCTCTCCCCCTTGCTTTCGGTGGCGCCAGAGCGCTGCCGGGGGCCATCATCATCACCGGGATCTTCACCAAACACCACCGTCATCTTCACCAACGTCTCCATCACCTTCCCCCCATCTATATCCAGCGGTCCACTCTCCCGCAACCCGCTGTACCCTCTACTTGAACATGGTGCTTTATGCTTCATATTATTATGCAATGATGTGTTGCCATCCTATGATGTCTGAGTAGATTTCTATTGTCCTATCGGTGATTGATGAATTGCTATGATTGGTTTGAATTGCATGTTTTATTATTGGTGATGTCCTATTGTGCCCTCCGTCTCGCGCAAGCGTGAGGGATTCCCGCTGTAGGGTTTGCAATGTGTTTATGATTTGCTTATGGTGGGTGGCGTGAGTGACAGAAGCACAGACCCGAGTAAGTAGGTTGTTTGCGTATGGGATAAAGGGGACTTGATACTTTAATTCTATGGTTGGGTTTTACCTTAATGAATCTTTAGTAGTTGCGGATGCTTGCTAGAGTTCCAATCATAAGTGCATATGATCCAAGTAGAGAAAGTATGTTAGCTTATGCTTCTCCCTCAAATAGAATTGCAATAGTGATTATCAGTCTAGTAACATAGTCAATTGCTTAGGGACAATTCCACAATTCCTACCACCACTTTTCCACACTCGCCATATTTAATTTAGTTGCTTCTTTGTCTAAACAGCCCCTAGTTTATATTTACGTGTTCTTTACTTTTTTGCAAGCTTACCCAAAACACCTACAAAGTACTTCTAGTTTCATACTTGTTCTAGGTAAAGCGAACATCAAGCGTGCGTAGAGTTGTATCGGTGGTCGATAGAACTTGAGGGAATATTTGTTCTACCTTTTGCTCCTCGTTGGGTTCGACACTCGTACTTATCGAAAGAGGCTACAATTGATCCCCTATACTTGTGGGTTATCAAGACCTTTTTCTGGCGCCGTTGCCGGGGAGCTATAGCGTGGGGTGAATATTCTCGTGTGTGCTTGTTTGCTTTATCACTAAGTAATTTTTATTTGCTGTTCTTAGTTGTTCTCTATCTTTAGTTATGGATATGGAACACGAAATACCAAAACAATTAGGTGTACTTGCTACTCATGGAGATGAGGAACCTCCTAAAACCCTCGATGCTCAGTATGTGAAAAATATTATGTACCACTTTGATAATCCTAAGAAAACCTCATTCAATTTGGTAATGGGAGTAACGTTGGATCAACGTGAATACTTTAGGGATTATCGCTTAACTCAAAAAGGGAAACTATTATGGGATCAAATTTATATATTGAAGTGGTATGCTAGACAACTATGCTCGGAATATGATTATACTTGTTTCTCTAGGATGAATGCTCCACACCTTCCCTTTTCATGCAAATTTAATGATAATGAAACCTTAGCTTCTTATGCTAATGGTATATATGATTACTATGATGTGGAACAAATAGAAGAATTTGTTGCTTTTATGGGTTCTTATGAAATTGAATCCATGTTTAAAGAGTTAGAGGATTTTGATGATGCTTGTTGTAGATCTGAAAATTTAGCTATCCTTAAATATTGTTATGATAATTATGAATATAATGCCTATATTAATGCACTTATTAAGAAAGTCTCCATTGTCCAAGAAGAGACTAATATTTTGTAGGAATCTATGGAAGAAGAAATTGATGAAACTATGAGCTCATTGGATGAAAAAGATGAGGAGGAGAGCGAAGAACAAAAGGAGGAAGAGCGGACTGCCCACCTTCTAATGAGAGTAACCCTTCAACTCATACATTGTTTTATTCCCCTTCGTGCTTACCGAAGGATGATTGCTATGATGATTGTTATGATCCCGTTGATTCTTTTGAAATATCCCTTTTTGATGATGCTTGCTATGCTTATGGCCAAGATGCCAATATGAATTATGCTTATGGAGGTGAACTTTCTATAGTTCCTTATGTTAAACATGAAATTGTTGCTATTGCACCCACGCATGATAGTCCTATTATCTTTTTGAATTCTCCCGATTATACTATATCGGAGAAGTTTGCACTTATTAAGGATTATATTGATGGGTTGCCTTTTACCGTTGCACATGATGATTTTGATAGATATAATATGCATGTTCTTGCTGCTCCTACTTGCAATTATTATGAGAGAGGAACTATATCTCCACCTCTCTATGTTTCCAATACAATAAAATTGCAAGAAACTGTTTATACTATGCATTGGCCTTTACTATGTGTGCATGAATTGTTCTTTTATGACATGCCGATGCATAGGAAGAGAGTTAGACTTCGTCATTACATGATATATATGTTACTTTGTGCTCGCTACTAAATTAAAAACCATTGCTAATTAAAATTGGCTTTGATATACCTTGGGATCCGGGTGGATTCACTACTTGAGCACTATATACCTAGCTTAATGGATTTAAAGAAAGCGCTGCTAGGGAGACAACCCGGAAGTTTTAGAGAGCCATTTATTTCTGTTGAGTGCTTTCATATAGTTTAAAAACAAAAAATAATAATAAAGAGGGGAACCTAAAAAACTTTTCAAAAAGGAAAGTGAAAGTGAGAAAGACAAGCATTGTTGAAGTGGGAGAGCTCCTTGAACTTTGTTCATGCTCACGACAACTTTGTGAATCTTTATTACAGAAACTTTTCAACAAAAATAATTATCCCCTAGTACAATTCCATTGTATTATAAAAATAATGTGCCAAGGTTTGCCCTTAGGATGTTTACAATGCTTGTTGGTTTGTGCGGTGCAGGACAGAAACTTTGGCTGTAGTGCGTGAATTTTAATTTTTTACTGGAACGTCAAATGGTTCTGATTATTTTTGCAGTGTCTTTCTGTACAATTTTTTTTATTTTTCCT
This sequence comes from Aegilops longissima, assembly GCA_021605205.1. Lineage (NCBI taxonomy): Eukaryota > Viridiplantae > Streptophyta > Magnoliopsida > Poales > Poaceae > Aegilops > Aegilops longissima. The sequence continues at coordinate 23,902 of JAHIAM010007195.1, forward strand.
AATTTTGGCAGAAATTTTCAAGTATCAAAAGTATGGTGAATGTTCAGATTGCTACAGACTGTTCTGTTTTAGACAGATTCTGTTTTTGATGCATAGTTTGCTTGTTTTGATGAAACTATCAATTTATATCAGTGGATTAAGCCATGAAAAAGTTATATTACAGTAGACACAATGCAGAAACATAATATGAATTGGTTTGCAACAGTAGTTAGAGTAATGATTTGCTTTATTATACTAACGGATCTTACCGAGTTTTCTGTTGAAGTTTTGTGTGGATGAAGTGTTCGATGATCGAGAAGGTCTCGATGTGAGAAGAAGGAAGAGAGGCAAGAGCTCAAGCTTGGGGATGCCCGAGGCACCCCAAGTAAATATTCAAGGAGACTCAAGCATCTAAGATTGGGGATGCTGGGAAGGCATCCCCTCTTTCTTCAACAAATATCGGTATGTTTTCGGATTCATTTCGTTCATGCGATATGTGCAAGTCTTGGAGCGTCTTTTGCAATTAGGTTTTTATTTTTTTATGCACCATGCTGGTATGAGATGGTCCTTGGTTGATTTATAGAATGCTCTATGCACTTCACTTATATCTTTTGAGTATGGCTTTATAGAATGCTTCATGTGCTTCACTTATATCATTTGAAGTTTGGATTGCCTGTTTCTCTTTACATAGACAACCGCCATTTGTAGAATGCTCTTTTGCTTCACTTATATTTGTTAGAGCATGGGCATATATTTTGTAGAAAGAATTAAACTCTCTTGCTTCACTTATATCTATTTAGAGAGATGACAGGAACTGGTCATTCACATGGTTAGTCATAAAATCCTACATAAACTTGTAGATCGCTGAATATGATATGTTTGATTCCTTGCAATAGTTTTGCGATATAAAGATGGTGATATTAGAGTCATGCTAGTTGAGTAATTGTGAAATTGAGAAATACTTGTGTTGAGGTTTGCAAGTCCCGTAGCATGCACGTATGGTGAACCGTTATGTAACGAAGTCGGAGCATGAGGTGTTTATTGATTGCCTTCCTTATGAGTGGCGATCGGGGATGCGATGGTCTTTTCCTACCAATCTATCCCCTAGGAGCATGCGTGTAGTACTTTGTTTGATGACTAATAGATTTTTGCAATAAGTATGTGAGTTCTTTATGACTAATGTTGAGTCCATGGATTATCGCTCTCACCCTTCCATCATTGCTAGCCTCTTGATGCCGTGCATTGCCCTTTCTCACCTCGAGAGTTGGTGCAAACTTAGCGGTGCATCCAAACCCGTGATATGATCGCTCTATCACACATAAGCCTCATTATATCTTCCTCAAAACAACCAGCATACCTACCTATCATGGCATTTCCATAGCCATTCCAAGATATATTTCCATGCAACTTTCATCATCATCATCATATACATGACTTGAGCATTCATTGTCATATTGCTTTGCATGATCGTAAGATAGCTAGCATGATGTTTTTATGGCTTGTCCGTTTTTTGATGTCATTGCTACGCTAGATCATTGCACATCCCGGTACACCGCCGGAGGCATTCATATAGAGTCATATCTTTGTTCTAGTATCGAGTTAATAAAAGTGTGATGATCATCATTATTAGAGCATTGCCCCAGTGAGGAAAGGATGATGGAGACTATGATTCCCCCACAAGTAGTGATGAGACTCCGAACGAAAAAAAATAAAAAAAATAAAAAAAAGAGAAAGGCCAAAAAAAAGAGAAGGCCGAAAAAAAGAGAAAAATAAAAAAAGAAAACAAAAAAAATGAGAGAAAAAGAGAGAAGGGGCAATGTTACTATCCTTTTACCACACTTGTGCTTCAAAGTAGCACCATGTTCTTCATATAGAGAGTCTCTTGAGTTATCACTTTCATATACTAGTGGGAATTTTCATTATAGAACTTGGCTTGTATATTCCAACGATGGGCTTCCTCAAATGCCCTAGGTCTTCATGCAAGTTGGATGCACACCCACTTAGTTTTAGTTTGAGCTTTCATATACTTATAGCTCTAGTGCATCCGTTGCATGGCAATCCCTACTCCTCACATTGATATCTATTAATGGGCATCTCCATAGCCCGTTGATCGCCTAGTTGATGTGAGACTTTCTCCTTTTTGTCTTCTCCATAACCCCCATCATCATATTCTATTCCACCTATAGTGCTATGTCCATGGCTCACGCTCATGTATTGCGTGAAAGTTGAAAAGGTTTGAGAACGTCAAAAGTATGAAACAATTGCTTGGCTTGTCATCGGGGTTGTGCATGATGTAAATATTTTGTGTGGTGAAGATGGAGCATAGCCAGACTATATGATTTTGTAGGGATGAGCTTTCTTTGGCTATGTTATTTCAATAAGACATAATTGCTTGGTTGGTATGCTTGAAGTATTATTGTTTTTATGTCAAATGATAGACTATTGCTTTGAATCACTCGTGTCTTAATATTCATGCCATGATTAGACATATGATCAAGATTATGCTAGGTAGCATTCTACATCAAAATTATTCTTTTTATCATTTACCTACTCGAGGGCGAGCAGGAATTAAGCTTGGGGATGCTGATCGTCTCCGTCGTATCTATAATTTTGATTGTTCCATGCCAATATTATTCACTTTCATATACTTTTGGCAACTTTTTATATTATTTTGGGACTAACATATTGATCCGATTGCCAGTGCAGTTCTGTCATTGCATGTTTTATGTTTTGCAGAATATCCATATCAAACAAAATCCAAGCGGGATAAAAGCAGACGGAGCTTATTTTTGGAAAATATGGAAAATTCGGAAGGAAAATCCACGCGAGGCGGTGCGAGGTGGTCACGAGGTAGGCGCGCTGACCCCCAGGTGCGCCCCTACCTCGTGAGCCCACCGTAAGCGGTTGATGCTCTTCTTTTGCCGCAAGAAAGCTAATATTCGGAAAAAATCACAGCGAAGGTTTCAGGCCAATCGAATTCACGGATCTCCATATATACGCGAAAGCGGTGAAAGCAGGCGGAGGAGAAGCAGAAGCAGAGAGATAGATCCAATCTCGGAGGGGCTCTCGCCCTCCCAAGCCATGGGAGCCAAGGACAGGAGAAACCCTTCTCCCATCTAGGGAGGAGGTCAAAGAAGAAGAAGAAGAAGGGCCCCCTCTCCCCCTTGCTTTCGGTGGCGCCGGAGCGCTGCCGGGGGCCATCATCATCATCACGATCTTCACCAAACACCACCGTCATCTTCACCAACGTCTCCATCACCTTCCCCCCATCTATATCCAGCAGTCCACTCTCCCGCAACCCGTTGTACCCTCTACTTGAACATGGTGCTTTATGCTTCATATTATTATCCAATGATGTGTTTCCATCCTATGATGTCTGAGTAGATTTCTATTGTCCTATCGGTGATTGATGAATTGCTATGATTGGTTTGAATTGCATGTTTTATTATTGGTGCTGTCCTATTGTGCCCTCCGTGTCGCGCAAGCGTGAGGGATTCCTGCGGTAGGGTTTGCAATATGTTTATGATTTTCTTATGGTGGGTGGCGTGAGTGACAGAAGCATAGACCCGAGTATGTAGGTTGTTTGCGTATGGGATAAAGGGGACTTGATACTTTAATTCTATGGTTGGGTTTTACCTTAATGAATCTTTAGTAGTTGCGGATGCTTGCTAGAGTTCCAATCATAAGTGTATATGATCCAAGTAGAGAAAGTATGTTAGCTTATGCCTCTCCCTCAAATAGAATTGCAATAATGATTATCGGTCTAGTAACATAGTCAATTGCTTAGGGACAATTCCACAACTCCTACCACCACTTTTCCACACTCGCCATATTTACTTTAGTTGCTTCTTTGTCTGAACAGCACCTAGTTTATATTTACGTGTTCTTTACTTTTTTGCAAGCTTACCCAAAACACCTACAAAGTACTTCTAGTTAAATACTTGTTCTAGGTAAAGCGAACGTCAAGCGTGCGTAGAGTTGTATCGGTGGTCGATAGAGCTTGAGGAAATATTTGTTCTACCTTTAGCTCCTCGTTGGGTTCGACACTCTTACTTATCGAAAGAGGCTACAATTGATCCCCTATACTTGTGGATTATTAGGCATCCCCAAGCTTAGGATCTTGCCACTCCTTATTCCATAGTCCATCAAATCTTTACCCAAAACTTGAAAACTTCACAACACAAAACTTAACAGAAAACTCGTAAGCTCCGTTAGTGTAAGAAAATAAATCACCACTTAGGTACTGTTGTGAACTCATTCTAAATTCATATTGGTGTAATATATACTGTAGTCCAACTTCTCTATGGTTCATACCCTCCGATACTACTCATAGACTCATCAAAATAAGCAAACAACACATAGAAAACAGAATCTGTCAAAAACAGAATAGTGTGTAGTAATCTGTATCAAACGCAAACTTCTGGAACTCAGAAAAATCTTCCAAAATAGGACAACCTAGATAATTTGATTATTGATCTACTTCAATTCGAATCAGTATTTTAGCACTTTCTGGTGGTTTTTAACAATTGTTTTCGTGAGCAGAAAGTTTCTGTCTTTTTCAGCAAGATTAAATAATTATCATCCAAGAAGATCCTATAGGTCTTACTTGGCACAAACACTAATTAAAACATAAAACCACATCTAACCAGAGGCTATATGATTTATTTATTACTAAACAGGAACAAAAATCAAGGAACAAAAATAAGATTGGGTTGCCTCTGTAACACCCGAATGATTAAGCAACAGTAATCACCTCGGTTACTGTGACTAAACTCACGTTGATTCGAACCCGGTCTAAATCAAATTCAAAACAAAAGCAAACGATAAAAGTTTTCAAAAACAAAAACTAAAATGTTCGGGGGTTGTTAAAAATAACAAAGCTAATTGGTGGGGTGCACACATTTTTGTAAAGTGTTTTGGTATTTTAAATAAACTAAAACAGAAAAGAAAGAAAATAAGAAAAGGAAAAATTAAAACAAAAAGAGTGGGGGGGAAAGACCCAACAGGCCAACTGGGCCAACCCCCCCCCAGCCTTGATCGGCCACCCATGGCCCGGCCCAACCGCCACCCACTTATCCCCCCTCCCGGTTGAAACCCTAGCCGCCCCGCCCTCCTCCCGATCCCTTTCTCCTCCGCCCGATCTAGATCGGGCCAGCCATTCCGTCGCGCCCAGCCCGGCGACCCCGCCCGCCCGACCGCGTCGCCCTCTCCCCTGCGCCCCTCGCGCTGCCGGAGCTCCCCTTCGCTGAGGTCATCCCGACCCCGTCGCGGATCCGCCCGTCGCCGTCGGCCGCCTCCCGCCCTCCTCCCTAGCAGTGCGCCACCGACCGCCCACGAGCCGCCCTCATAGACCCGCGTTCCCCAGTGAGCTCTCCTCTCCCCCCTCGGGCCCCTCGCTCCCTCTCCCCTCCCGAGCGCCGCCGGCGCCCCCTGGCCCCGTCGCCCGCTCGGTCGCCCGCCCCCCCACGCGGTCACCTTGATGCGCCGCCGCCCAGCCCCGTCCCCACCTCCTCTCCTTTCTCCTCGCCCGGCGCCCCCCCTCCGCCGCCCGGACCTCCCTCCCCCCGTGGATCTCATCATGGCGCCCCGTGACCAAATGGTCCAGGGCAGAGCCCGTGAGGCTCGGTGCTTGCGCACCGCCCCCCTCCCCCCGTGGCGTTTGACGGAGGCCGAACCTCCTCGCCGCCTCCGCGCTTCGCCGCCGATCCGGCCGAGCCAGCCAGCCAATCCCCCCATCGGACGCGCCCTCTCCCCTTCCGAGCGCACCGACCAGCGCCCGTTTGTGCCGGGCAGCAGTCCGTGACTCGGCGCCCTCCTCCGTCGCGGGCGCCTTGAGGGCTCCCAGCGCCCGCCGCCCGGCGTGTACCGGGGCCACCGCTTTGAACCAGCAGCTAGTGGGCAGAGGCCCCGATCTGTTGACTCGGTCGATGGGTGACCGCACCCTTGCCAGCGACATGGGGCCCCACCCCAAAGAACATTTTAAGAATAAAAGGAAAAGGAAAGTGAAAATTAAATAAATATAAATAAAATGAATAAAACTAATTAATTAATTAATTAAGTAAGTAATTAATTAATTTAATTAATCATGATTAATTAACCTAATGACTAATTAACCTAATTAACTCACATTAATTAAACTTAACTAAGTTAATTAGTTAGCAGTATGATGACGGGACCCACATGTCGGGGTTGACTTAGTCAACCACATTCTTCTTGACGTCGGCATGACATCATCTTGGCGTCATAAATACATTTTTCGAATTAATTAATTAATTAATTAAATTCGAAATTATTAAAATCTTTTAAAAATCATATCTTTTAATCCGTAACTTCGGTTAAAATATTTTCAACATGAAAGTTGCTCGAGCAGCAGAGGCGAATCCGAATCGCGGTCCGTTCGTCGCCACACACCCTAACCTATCAGACCTGCAACTTTCCCCTCGGCTCCTGCTGAAAACCACGAAACAGGAATACTTTCCGGATGTTTCTATAACCGATACCCCCTCATACCACGTTAGAACACGCCTAGCATCGCTTCTTGACATGTCATGCATCGATATGCATCTGTTTACTTAGTATTCATTGTTTCTTTCCCTCTTCTCTCCGGTAGACTACGAGGCCAAGCCTGCTGCTGCTTTCGGTTCGACTACGGTGTTGGCGACCCTCTCTCTTGCGGAGCAACCAGGCAAGCCCCCCCCTTGATCACGGATATAGCCTACTCTTCTCTACTGCTTGCATTAGAGTAGTGTAACATATTCTTGCTTTGATTACTCCTATCTTTTGCTGCATAGCTTTGTCCTTATTATACATTGTTACCTTACGCAATCCTATATGCTTAGTATAGGATGCTAGTACATTCATCTGTGGCCCTACATTCTTGTCGGTCTGCCGTGCTATACTATCGGGCCGTGATCACTCGGGAGGTGATCACGGGTATATACTATATACTTATACATGATACATGTGGAGACTAAAAGTCGGATTGGTGATGGAGCACCAGAGTGGATCTTGAGGCGGAGGCGGCAGGCGAGTTGAGACCGCCTAGGAGAGGTGGGCCTGGCCTGTTAGGCGTTCACGGTTACTTAACTGCAGCAACGAGGTCTTGGTATTTGATCTGAGTTGGCTACAAGCTTATCGCACTAACCATCTCTGCGGGAGTAGTTATGGGTATCCGGCGTCGTGGTATCGGTAGAAGCACTTGAGACGTCGTCGGTGACGGGCGGCGTAGTGCCGGATTGGACTGGAGCGCTGTTAGGCTAGAGTGCGCTTCGGCGCGTCATAACGTCTTGGTGTGCTTTCGAGCGATGGGCCCGGACCCTGGCGCTTAGGTTTAGACCGGCGTGTTGGCCTCTCTGTTGTGCCTAGGTGGGGCTGCGGCGTGTTGATCTTCAGCGGCGGGCATGACCGAGGAAAGTGTGTCGGCCAAATGGGATCAAGCGTCTTTGGGTAAGATGGTGCACCCTGCGAGTGATTAATCTATTGAATAGCCGTGATCTTGATGCAGGGGCGACTTGGAGTTGTACCTTGAGCTTATGACAACTAGAACCGGATACTTGTTAAAACACACCCTTCCAAGTGCGGATACAACGGTGGTCGCTCTCTCGGGGATATGAGGAGGGATGGCGGGTAGGATTATTGCTATGTAATGTTACTTGGAGGACTTCAGATCGTCCTCTTCTACTGTTGCAAGGCAGGAGACCGAAGCGTAGTCTTCGTTAAGACTAACTATCCCCTCTTATTACGGCATTCTGCGATTCGGTCCTTGATATGGCCCTTTACACATATATCCATGCATATGTAGTGTAGCTCCTTGCTTGCAGTACTTTGGATGAGTACTCACGGTTGCCTTGTTCCCCTTTTCCCTACCTCTACTCGATTGCTGCAGCAGACGATGGAGCCGGGGCAGGCATACCGCCTATGGCGACTACTACTGGAGGTGCCTACTACTACGTGCAGCCGGCGGCGACGGGGAGTAGCTAGGAGGATCGAGGCGGGAGGCCTGCTCCTCTTCGTCTGTATCCCGGTTTGTGCTAGCCTTCTTAAGGCAAACTTGTTTAACTTATGCGTACTCAGATATTGTTGCTTCGCTGACTTCGTCTATGATCGAGCACTTGTATTCGAGCCCTCGAGGCCCTGGCTTGTATTATGATGCTTGTATGACTTATTTTATTTGTAGAGTTGTGTTGTGATATCTTCCGTGAGTCCACGATCTTGATCGTAAACATTTGCGTGCATGATTAGTGTCTGATTAAATCGAGGCGTCACAAGTTAGTATCGAGCCATTGCTGTGAGAATCCCCTTCCACACTCCTTGGCGAAGTCGAGTCTAGACATTGCAAAACTTTTACTAACTTGGCTGTGTGCCTTACGGGCCCACGTCGCCATCGGGTGGTACTAGGATCTTTTACTCCTCGACCTTTACTCGGGACTCTGAACTCTCTTCTACTTGGGTTAAGCGATTTTCTAAGCGGCACTAGGATCCGTGACCACATTCACCCCAAAGTTGGATATAGCCTTAGTTGTTCTTGGAATTGTATTTGATCAATTTCCACCTTGTCATTTGACTCCTTTGAAGCGTCTTTGTTTTCAGATGGAGCCCATGAGGCAGGTCGTGCGCCACCACGGCGGCCATTGGTGCCTCGGGATCACTGCGGTGCTAGCGAGATGATGACCTATCCGGGTTATCGGCGGCACCTGATACACCGTCTATGAGGAGTACCGGGACTATAACTAGGAAGCGATGCAGCGCCATCGTCCACCTCTACTCTCGGGAATGAGGTCCACTCTTGTCTTGCACACGCACATGGTGTTGGGTGACTATTGATATGGCAGTCCACGATGCTGCTTATGCTGCTCGACCGTCTTCGTGCTCGATGTCGAGTTGGACACCTCCCCTTGAGGCACATTGCTATCGCGTCGATGTTGGTGAGGAGGTTACTACTGCTGCCTACTCCCTTTGTCACGAGAGAGCCCTTCTACCATCGAACTTTGTTACGCATCGCGATAGGCTGGATCGAGCTAACCGAGCTCTTCGCCACGAGTTGTACATCACCCGTCGGCACCTCTACCGTGCTCGGCGCTGATGCACCTTTGTCCGATCCGGAGAGCTGCGCGTTCTGCGATCTACCCAGCCGGACCGTGATGCCCCGGGTGTCGGTTGGCGGGCGTGGGAGGCTACTCTCCGCGCTTGGCCCTCTTCGCCACACGGACGCCGGTTCAACACGAGTATCCGCGGACCCCGGTCAGCGGCGTGGAGGACTATCGCTGCCGCACTATCGACTTTCAAGCTCTGACTACCTCCGTAGTACCGCGTGGGACTGATGTAGACTTGCTTGTTAGTGTTTGGCGTATTAGCGCGAAACTGCGTGCCGCCTATGTTGTCTTAGTCTATGTCTTGAACTCTATGTATCGAACTCTATGCATGATCCCTTTAGTAAGATATCACGACTACTATGTAGTTCCCATCATCTTGCTTTCATTATGCATGTTTCATCATGAATGATTCACATCTCTTGCTTAATTTCTCAAATGCTGAACTACCTGTTATATAATAGCATGATGGTTAGGCCAGCTGGTGCGTGATCGTGGTGGCAATTTCCCACCACCGCTTTGAGTACATGGCTGGTATGATCCAACAACTTGAGATGAATCGCCAGTTCATGGAAAACATGATGGCTCAGTTTCCTCGCCCCAATATGAACCAGCACCCAAGCGGAACAACTCTGCGGGATTTTATCGCTGAACCCGGCGTGTCTGCAGCTCAACTCAGCCATTTGGATCTTGATGGTAGCTCCGTGACATCACCTATGAGATGGAGTCTGCTGATGTAGCCCCCTGCCAGCTATGTCACTTTGCTTCCTTCTTCTGAAGGACCGCAGCTCAATGGTGGGACAGCCACAGGCGTACTCTGCGATTGGAACACTCATCACTGGCGGACTTCAAGCTGCCTTCGTGCTGTTTCATCCCTCAAGGGTCATGGACGGAAGAAGCGTGAATTCATAACCTCACCCAAGGCAATAAGGCTGTTGAAGCTTATCGGAGAGTTCTGGACTTGTCTCGCTATCTTTGAAGAGGACATTACAAGCGATGCCTTGAGCGGGAGAAGTTCGTGGCGGCCTTCAAGATGACATCAAGCTCGCACTTCTAGTGCGACTTTGCTGATTTCATACGTTGGTGAACAAGGCTATCAATGTCGAAACTGGTGCGGGAATACGAGCTCTAACGAGCATAACCGTGACACGGGCTCATCTTGGGCCGTCCTCATGAGCGCAAGATATGGATTCCCAACGGTATGTACCAGCCAAATGCACTGCTCCAAGGCAGAACTATGCTACACCTCGCTTTGCTGCTTCAACTAAGCAGCGAGCTTCAGCTCCACCACCCCAAGCTCTGTTCCCACCCCAACAATGGTTTGTGCTTGGTGCGGACAACCGAGGCACCGTGCTAGAGAATGCAACAGAACCGAATCAGGTGGCCCTTCCGGCGGTGGCCGTGAAACACCCGAACCGCAACAACAACTTGCCAAGTCTTATGGTCAAGCTCGGGCCAACCACGTTGATCTGAGCGAAGCTCAAGACCAGCACTGCTCTTGTGATGGGTACACTCCTCGTAAATTTAGTACACGCATCTGTTTTATTGATTCAGGAGCATCACATTCATTCATGTCGAAGACTTTGCATACAAGCACGGCGTTAAGTGTGAGGAGATGAACTCTTGGTGATGGTAAAAACCCCTTGGGACAATGTCAAACCTCCATGGTTGGCGTCGGCGTCCCCATGGAAATCGAGGGCTGGAATTCTATGCCTCACCCATTATCTGAAGGCGTCTAACATCGACCTCATTTTGGGGATGGATTGGTTGAAAGCGCATCTTTGCTTCAATCGTTTGCGCCACTAAGACCGTCCATCTGCTACACCCTTACGATGAAATAATAAGCTACAATGCTAAATGCGGTTGGGATGCGAGGCAAGGCTCTATGCATTGAATGCATTGAGCGCTGCACCCTCGAGGGCATTGAGAACATTCTGTCGTTTGCGATTTCCAAGGCGTCTTCCACGAAGAACTTCGAGGATTCCCCTGCTAGGGCTGTCGAATTAGTCATCGACTTGAAACCGAGCACCACTCCTATAGCCAGCGACCCTACAAGATGCCGCCGCATGAACTCCTTGAGCTAAAGGAGAAATCGACAAATCTCTTCAAAGTGGTTTCATTAGCCCAAGTTGCTCTCCTTGGGAGCACCTTCTCTCTTTGTCAAGAAGAAGGATGGGACAAACCGATTGGTCCAAGACTACCGTCCTATAAATCAAGCTACCATTGAGAATAAGTATCCTCTTCCTCGGATCAATGATCTTTATGATCAATGGCTGGTTCGTCGGTGTTCTCGAAACTTCGACTTGAGGTTGGGTTACCACCAGATCCGTGTTCGTGAAGAAGATATCCCAAAGACCGCCTTTGTGACTCGTTATGGTTCATCACAGTACACCGTCATGTCTTCGGCAACCAATGCTCCACCACCTTCTCTCTCTTTGATGAACTATATATTCATGGATTACCTCGACAAGTTTGTCGTGGTTTATCTGGATGATATCTGATCTTTTCAAGAATGAAGAAGAACATCTGAACATCTTAGTCTTGTCTTTGGAAAAGCTACGAGAGCATCAACTCTATGCCAAGTTCTCCAAATGTGAATTACGGCTTCCGAAGTAACCTATCTTGGACATGTCATCTCTAAGGATGGTATTGCCGTCAACCACGAAAGAGTTCGAGGCTATTCTCGATTGGACTCCTCGAAGAGCGTTAAGCAAGTCGAAGTTTTCTCGGTCTACTTGACTATTGCCGTCGATTAAGTGAGAACTTCTCCAAGATTGCCGAGCCTCGACTAACTTTGTTGCATAGGCTCTCAAAGACAAGTTGACTTCTGCCCGGATGCTAGCTCCTCCACGATACTAGAAGGACTTCATCATTCTTTGCGGCGCTTCTCGTCAAGATTAGGCGGTGTCCTAATGCAAGCGCAAAGTGGTTGCTTATGCCTCTCGTGATTTCGCCCTCACGAAGAACTACCAGTTCACGACCTCGAACTTCTGCCGTCATGCATGCCTTTGAAGCGATGGCGACATTACCTTCTCGGTAATCGTTGCGAGATCTTCACCGACCACCAAAGTCTGAAATGTCTGTTTACTCAGCCAGACCTGAACCTCCGTCGGAGAGATGGATGGAGGCTATTGCAGAACTTTGATTTGGGTATTTCCTATCGCCCGAGCAAGGCTAATGTAATGGCTGATGCCTTGAGCATAAGTCTTCTGCAACCACCTTGAGTTACAAAGTTTAGCCCTCACTTGTTGAAGAATTCAGAAAGCTGAACCTCCATATTGTTCCTCCGGATTTTTCGCTCCCCTCCTCCGGAGTTCCATAAGATGAATCTCCATGTTGTTTCCGGGGTTCCCTCTATACCTGGCTGTTGAACTTCCGATCTCGTGGGCACTATAAAGACAATGCAGGGATTTGACTCTGAAGTCTACAAGATTAAGCAAGACCTCAAAGGAAATCCTCATTCTTCACTATTCTTGATGATGGCGCCTTGTACTTCAAAGGCCGCCTAGTGGTGCCGTGTAAGAAGGAAAACCTGAATATGACTCGAAGGTTATGAAAGAAGCTCATGATCGCCTCTATGTATCCATCTGGCGGTACAAAGATGTATCAAGACATTAAATCGGAGATTACGGTGGTCTAATATGAAGCAAGACATTGCTCGCTATGTTCTTTGAGTGTGGCGTTTGCCGTCGTATCAAAGCGAGAACATCAAAGGCCTCTTTGGAACTCGCAACCTATCTCTATTCTGAATGGAAATGGGACCATGTTGAAATGGACTTACGTCCTTTGGATTTCCCAAATCGTAGAAAGGTAATGATGCTATTCTTGTCATCATTGACGGCTTTCTAAAGTTGCTCATTTTACGGCGGTCGAAAAAGCGATCACTGCTAGTCACTTGCAACTCTCTATATGTCGAAATTGTTTCACTTCACGGTATTCCTTTGGTTGTCGATTCGGACCGTGGCAGCTTATTCACTTCAAGATTACGGGCAAGTTTTCAAGAAGCTATGGGGACTCATTTATCTTTCGATCTGCGTTTCATCCATGATCGCAAGAACAAGTTGAGCGTGTCAGCAAATTCTCGAAGGCATGCTTGAGCTTGTGTCGTTCCTTGACAAGAAATGGGAGGAATCTCTCCGTATCTTTGAGTTCTCTTATAATAATAGCTATCAAGCTAGTCGAAGATGGCCCCCTTGAAGTGTTATATGGGCGAAAGTGCGAACCCCTCTGAACTGGTGAAGCGGGAGCGTCCACTCTTGGTCGGATATTATCAACATGCGAAGAACAAGTCCGCATTATTCGCGAGAATCTCAAGACTGCTCGATCACGTCAAAAAGTAATTATGACCGTCATCACAAAGACATGGTCTATCAACTGGCGAAAAGGCCTATCTTCGCGTTACACCAATGAAGGGTGCTCACCGCGGGATCAAGGCAAGCTAGCTCCTCGCTATATTGGCCCATTCACTATTACGGAAAGGCGTGGAAAAGTGGCTTATCAAGCTGGAGCTCCCGTCGAACCTTTCTCGGGTTCACTATGTGTTCCACGTGTCACAACTCCGGCGCTGCTTCAAGGACCCAATCCGGCGGTGGACCATGAAGTGCTCGGTGCAATAGGACCTCTCCTATAAAGAGCATCCGGTCCGCATTCTCGACCAAGCTGAGCGCCGCTTTGCGTCGGAAAGGCGATCAAGTTCCTCAAAGTCCGATGGTGAATCACTCGAAAGCGAAGCCACACAGGAGCGAGGATCGTCTTGAGATGAATACCCGCACTCTTTCCTTCTACCTCCTAAATCTGGGGCGAGATTTCTTGTAATGGAGGAGATTTGTAACACCGGATGATTAAGCAGCAGTAATCACCTCGATTCTTGTGACTAAACTCACGTTGATTGAACCGGTCTAAATCAAATTCAAAACAAAAGCAAGCGATAAAAGTTTTCAAAACTAAAACTAAAATGTTAGGGGTTGTCAAAAATAACAAAGCTAATTATGGTGGGGTGCACACATTTTTGTAAAGTGTTTTGGTATTTTAAATAAACTAAAACAGAAAAGAAAGAAAATAAGAAAAGGAAAAATTAAAACAAAAAGAGTGGGGAAGACCCAGCAGGCCAGGCCCAACCCCCCACCCCGGTCGGCCACCCATGGCCCGGCCCAACCGGCGCCCTTATCCCCCTCCCGGTGGGAACCCTAGCCGCCCAGCGCCCTCACTCCCCGATCCCTTTCTCCCTCGCCCGATCTAGATCGAGGTCGACCCATTCCGTCGCGCCCAGCCGGCGACCCCGCCCGCCCGACCGCGTCGCCCCTCTCCCCTGCGCCTCGGCGCCGCCGGAGCTCCCCTTCGCCCGAGGTGCGTCCCCGACCCCGTCGCGGATCCGCCCGTCGCCGTCGGCCGCCTCCCGCCCTCCTCCCAGTGATCGCCACCGCAGCCCAGCCGCCCTCATAGACCCGCGTTCCCCAGTGAGCTCTCCTCTCCCCTCGGGCCCCTCGCTCCCTCTCCCCTCCCTTGCCCTGGCGCCCCAGCAGCCGTCGCCCGGCTCGGCCGCCCCCCCGCGGTCACCATGGTCGTCGCCCGCCACCCACCGTCCCCCCTCCTCTCCTTTCTCCTCGCCCGGCGCCCCCCCTCCGCCGGACCTCCCCCCCCCCCGTGGATCTCGCCATGGCGCCCAGTGACCAAATGGTCACGGGGCCGGCTCCAGCACGCCAATACCCCCATCAGACGCCGCCCTCTCCCCTTCAGCATTGCCAGCGCCCCGTTTGTGCCGGGCTGTGAAGTCCCGTGACTCGGCGCCCTCCTCCGTCGCGGGCATGCCAGGCTCCCAGGCGCCGGCCGCCCGGCGTAGCCACGGGGCCACCGCTTTGAGCCAGCAGCTAGTGGGCCTAGGGCCCCAGTCTGTTGACTCGGTCGATTAGGTGACCGCACCTTGCACCACTAACATGGGGCCCCCACCCCAAGAACATTTTAAGAATAAAGGAAAAGGAAAATGAAAATTAAATAAATATAAATAAAAATTAATAAAACTAATTAATTAATTAATTAAGTAATTAATTAATTTAATTAATCTGATTAATTAACCTAATGATTAATTAACCTAATTAACTACATTAATTAAACTTAACTAAGTTAATTAGTTAGCAGTATGACAAGCAGGACCCACATGTCGGGGTTGACTTAGTCAGCCTGTTGACTCTTGACGTCGACATGACATCATCTTGGCGTCATAAATACATTTTTGAATTAATTAATTAATTAATTAAATTCCAAAAATTATTAAAATCTTTTAAAAATCATATCTTTTAATCCGTAACTTTCGGTTAAAATATTTTCAACATGAAAGTTGCTCGAGCGATGAGGCGAATCCGGATCGCATGATCCGTTCGTCGCCACACACCTAACCTATCAGACCTGCAACTTTCCCCTCGGCTCCTCTGCTAGAAAACACGAAACAGGGAATACTTTCCGGATGTTTCCCATAACGATACCCCCTCATACCACGTTAGAACACGCCTAGCATCGCTTCTTGACATGTCATGCATCGATATGCATCTGTTTACTTAGTATTCATTGTTTCTTTCCCTCTTCTCTCCGGTAGACTCTGAGGCCAGCTGCTGCTGCTTTGCTCGGTTCGACTACGGTGTTGACAACCCTCTCTCTTGGCGAGCAACAGGCAAGCCCCCCTTGATCACGGATATAGCCTACTCTTCTCTACCTTTGCTTGCATTAGAGTAGTGTAACATATTCTTGCTTTGATTACTCCTATCTTCTTGCATGCTTTGTCCTTGTTATACATTGTTACCTTACGCAATCCTATATGCTTAGTATAGGATGCTAGTACATTCATTTTGGCCCTACATTCTTGTCCGTTTGCCGTGCTATACTATCGGGCCGTGATCACTCGGGAGGTGATCACGGGTATATCTATATCTTATACATGATACATGTGGAGACTAAAAGTCGAATTGGTGATGGAGCACCCATGAGTGGATCTTGAGGCGGGCGGCAGGCGAGTTGAGACCGCCTAGGAGAGAGGTGGGCACAGCCTGTTCGGCGTTAGCGGTTACTTACTGCAACAACGAGGTCTTGGTATTTGATCTGGGTTGGCTATGAGCTTATCGCACTAACCATCTGGCGGGAGTAGTTATGGGTATCCGGCGTCGTGGTATCGGCGAAAAGCACTTGAGCGTCGGACGGGCGGCGCGTGCGGATTGGGCTGGAGCGCTGTTAGGCTAGAGTGCGCTTCGGCGGCGTCGCATAGCGTGCGAGGTGTGCTCGGCGATGGGCCCGGACCCTGGCGGCAGGTTTGAACCGGCGTGTTGGCCTCTTTGTTGTGCCTAGGTGGGGCTGCGGCGTGTTGATCTTCAGCGGCGGGCATGACCGAGGAAAGTGTGTCGGCCAAATGGGATCAAGCGTCTTTGGGTAAGATGGTGCACCCTGCGGTGATTAATCTATTGAATAGCCATGATCTTGATGGCAGGGGCGACTTGGAGTTGTACCTTGAGCTTATGACAACTAGAACCGGATACTTGTTAAAACACACCCTTCCAAGTGCGGATACAACGGTGGTCGCTCTCTCTCGGGGATATGAGGAGGGATGGCGGGTAGGATTATTGCTATGTAATGTTACTTGGAGGACTTGGATCGTCCTCTTCTACTGTTGCAAGGCAGGGAGACCGAAGCGTAGTCTTCGTTAAGACTAGCTATCCCCTCTTATTACGGCATTCTGAGTTCGGTCCTTGATATGGCCCTTTACATATATCCATGCATATGTAGTGTAGCTCCTTGCTTCTGAGTACTTTGGATGAGTACTCACGGTTGCCTTGTTCCCCTTTTCCCCTACCTCTACTCGATTGCTGCAGCAGACGATGGAGCCGGGGGCAGCGCCACCGCCTATGGCGACTACTACTGCGGAGGTGCCTACTACTACGTGCAGCCGCGGCGGCGACCGAGGAGTAGCTAGGAGGATCGAGCGGAGGCTGCTCCTCTTCGATCTATATCCCGGTTTGTGCTAGCCTTCTTAAGGCAAACTTGTTTAACTTATATACGTACTCGAGATATTGTTGCTTCGGTGACTTCGTCTATGATCGAGCACTTGTATTCGAGCCCTCGAGGCCTGGCTTGTATTATGATGCTTGTATGACTTATTTTATTTGTAGAGTTGTGTTGTGATATCTTCCGTGAGTCCACGATCTTGATCGTACACATTTGCGTGCATGATTAGTGTCACGATTAAATCGAGGCGTCACTGACCTCAACAAGCACTAACGTTTACGCCCTAGCTAGGCATGATGATTTCAATGATGCTCACAAAAGATAAAATTGAAACATAAAAGAGCATCATGAAGAATATGAATAGCACATTTAAGTCTAACCCACTTCCTATGCATAGGGATTTTGTGAGCAAACAACTTATGGAACAATAATCAACTAGCATAGGAAGGCAAAACTCAACATAACTTCAAAGCGTTAAGCACATAGGGAGGAAACTTGATATTATTGCAATATGTAGAAGCATATGATCCTCTCTCATAATAATTTTAAGTAGCATTATGAATGATTCAACCATATAACCAACACATAAAGCATTCTTTTCATGATGTACTTGCATAGAAATTTATTACTCTCCACATAAGCAAATTTCTTCTCATGAATAGTGGGAGCAAATTCAACAAAATAACTATCATGTGAAGCATAATCCAATTTAAAATTAAAATCATGATGAAAAGTTTCATGGTTATCTTTATTCTTTATAGCATCGTGTCATCACAATAATCATCGTAAATAGGAGGCATGCTTTCATCATAATAAATTTTCTCATCAAAACTTGGGGTACTAAACGTATCATCTTCATCAAACATAGCATCCCCAAGCTTGTGGCTTTGCATATCATTAGCATCATGGATATTCAAATAATTCATACTAACAACATTGCAATCATGCTCATGATTCAAATATATAGTGCCAAACATTTTAATGCATTCTTCCTCTAGCAATTGAGCACAATTATCGGGATCCTTATTTTCACGGAAGACAATAAAAATATGAAGCATATGAGGCAACCTCAATTCCATTCTATTGGTAGTTTTGTTTTATAAACTAAACTAGTGATAAAATAAGAAACTAAAAGATTCGATTGCAAGATCTAAAGATATACCTTCAAGCACTCACCTCCCGGGAGCAGGCGCGAGAAATTAGCTTGATTTCTACTCGCAACCTTCTTCTTGTAGGCGTTGTTTGGCCTCCAAGTGCAGAGGTTTGTAGGACAGATGAAAATTTCCCTCAAGTGGATGACCTAAGGTTTATCAATCCAGTGGGGCGTGGGATGAATATGGTCTCTCTCAAACAACCTGCAACCAAATAACAAAGAGTCTCTTGTGTCCCCAACACACCCAATACAATGGTAAATTTATAGGTGCGATGGTTAGTGAAGAGATGATGATACAAGTGCAATATGGATGATTGATATGAGTTGTAACATCCCAAATTTTCAATTTGGAATGTTATACATAAACATCATTGCATATCATATTTTTCGTTGCATTTTGCTCGATCCTAGAAATTCTACACAACTCAAGGACCCACGGAGAGAGTTGGGGATTTCGTTATTTTCATATTTGAGTTTTCTCAAATTTTGAAAATAGGATCATTTGATTTTAATTATTTTATCTTCAATTATTTCTACTATCAAAATATGAGAGAGAAATGACTTTCCCAAAATAAAGAAATAATGAAGATTTAATAATAAAATCAAATAAGATTTTATTTTGGAGTTTTAGCCTTTTTATTTGAATTTAGGAAAATCGCGTTTTCAAAATTGCATTTAGGCCCCAAATAAATGTTCATTTAGTCAAACTTGATTTTAGAAGCGGGAAAATTTATTCGAGATTTTTGGAGTCGTTTAGTATTTCTTTTTATTTTTCTTCTGCGTGGAATTATTTAGAAAAAGCAGCAACCGACCTTAGGCGTGCCAGCGGGACTCATTGAGGCGCCTAAATAAGCCTTGAGCCCCCAGGCCGTCGGCCGCCGCCTCCCGAGCCCACCCGCGCCCGCCAGCCGCAAGCCCGCCCTTGAAACCCTAACCCTAGCCCGCCGCGCCGCCCTTGCGTCGCCGCCCGCCGCCCCGGACCCGCCGCCCGCCGACTTCGCGGTTTCCGCCGCCGAGGTTCGCCGCCGCCTCGTAAACCGTCTTGCCGTTTTTTTAAGCCGGCGGTTTTCTTCGGTTTTTAGTTTTCGTTTTTTTGATCGTTTTTTTTCCGGTTCGGTTAAATAGCGAGCGTTCGTTCATTCGTTCATTTTTAACGACGCGTTCGTCGATTAGTTTAGTTAACGACGTCCGTTCATTAACCGTTCGTCGTTTTCTTTTCTCGGATTTAATTCGTGATTTTTCTGATCGCGATTCCTGATCCGATTTTCGTTTTAGTATAACTTTTCGCTCGTTTATCGGAATCAAGCGATTCAAGCGCCTAGAGTTTCGTCTCGAAACCCTCTTTCCGAATAACCTAGTTAAACAAGTTTTTGCTTCTGTAAAATTTGACCTAGATCCAGATTAGTAAAACAAAGCTGTTTTCTTTCGCCGTTTGTTTTTCGTTGCTTCGCTTGATTTGATTCTTTTTGCAAACCGGAGTTCTTAAGTTGAACTATCTGGTTAGATCTTCTATTTGAGTTTTACCTGCGCATTAGATGAGTATTTATTGTATGCTTGTTTGTTTGTGCGTGATAGAATACCGAGTCGCGCTTTGTTACTTGAGTCTCTAGGTTTGCGGATGATCGACAAGGCAAGTAACACTTTGATCATATACTTTTCATACCCAGTTTTTATGCATTAGATAAATCCTCAAACATTGCATGATTAGGATCTAATTATTGTGGGTTTTGGGAAGTAGATTGAGGTAGTACCTATTACATTTATTTTCAAACCCTTGGGAGTTACTTCTAAGTTTGCTTATTATGCCATGCTATGCTAGTAGACGTGGATTGGGTGAGTGTATCCATGACAGATGTGAGATTGTTAAATTAATGGTTTATTTAAGGTGGCAACTTAAACACACATCTGGGTGGATTGAGGCACCTGGTTTCCATCAGGACTTGCCTGTATTTCTTCGGACCGCCACCCAGGCCCAAAGGGACCATGAGATTATTCAAGCTAGAAACTTCCGTGTGCAGCCACAAGCCATTATGGGCTCTGGCATAGTTGATTAAGTTGTGCGAACTCTTACGGGTAGACTAGAAGATGTAGGGGAAAGTAGGTGTACTGGTCTACCCACATGTAAGGTGCTAGCGCTTCCGAAAGACTATGTCTTGGTCACCCGTTTCTCAAACACCATGTAGTGCGAGAAATCAAACGGAGGAGATCGAGTCTTGTGGGGAAAAGTCATAAACCTCTGCGAGTGTATAAACTAATCATGGTTAGCCGTGTCCCCGGTTATGGACATCTTAAGTATCTAGTACTTGGATTATCATGTGAATCTCATCATGTTACTTCAAATAATATTGTTGGGTTGTTAATGAGTACTTTTAATTGGGATTGAGAATCATCAACCATTCTCAATGTTTCACAACCACCATGATAGTTAAATAAATTTATTCCTTTGCGGTAGGGAAAAATTGGCTTTATGCAAAAGCTGTAACCATAGAGCTTTCCACCAGCCAAATATGCATGTAGTATAGCTTAATCCATTATTATTCTCTATGTGTTACATTGCGGCATATTCCATGTCTTTGACCGTTTTTAACTGCAACGTTTCATGTTGCAGACTTTTTGAACGACGAGTAAGGTGCTTAGGTCGTGGTTCAATACTCAGTGATGCCGTTGGAGTTGATGGACTCACTTATTCTTCCAAGCCTTCCGTTGTTATCGTATTTAGATGGCCTTAAGCCATATTTATTTTATTAAGTTCTCTCTTGAGACATTCGATTGTAATAAGTGTGTGATTTCTACTCTGTTATAAATCCTCCGTCTTGTGTGGTGTCGGCATTCTTGATCCGGGGATGACGAACTGACACGAGAGATCGGTATTTGAGGTCTAGTCGCTACAAAGATGGTATCGAGCACCTGTTGTTGTAGGAGACGACCATTAAGCTAAAACCTAGATCACTACTCTCTTCTCATTTCGACTCCTCATCTTTTCTATTCTTTTAGGATGGCCAGGCGAGGATCAAGTTCACCAGACGGATGAAGATACACCCTTTGGGCGACATCGAAGGAAGTCACTAAGTACTGAACATCGAATACCAAGATTCACGGGACCTACAATTCCACTTTACGAAGAAGAGTTTGGAAGATTCAAGCTCAAGTTCCGGAAGGGCGTTTGCATGATCACGGAGCCCATAGAGTGTGTTTTCAATGCACCAACTTGGAGTCTGGAAAGAGCATGGCAGCTCACATAACCATGGGACGCATTGGAGAAGTTTACAAAGAAGACCTCAAGGATACTATCTACCAGATTTGCGGCGCCGAGATGAACAATGGGAGATAGTTGGCACTAAGAAGGATCGGTCCATTGCAGCTTTCATCTAGGAGTTAAATCAGCACATCGGCGCCGGAGAACTAGATGTCTTGTGAGATATGATGGAGTTGAAGACAGCAAAAGCCAAGATTATCGAACTAGAAGGAGGCGAAGGCCACTCGCAAGGACTACATGGAGGAGATTGTAGCTCTAGTGAGACAAAGCGGCGATCTTAAGGAGAAGATTGAAGAACTCATGGGAAATTCAGCACCGGAGGAGAAGATGAAGATTGCTGTCCGAGAACTACATCATCATCGGCGACACACGATTCCGATCCTAGTGATGATGATTTGAAGATGAAGCTGGAGCTGATATCATGGAGTCTTCATCGGACAGTTTTCTAGTTGACCACCATAACGTAGTAGATTCCCCATTAAAGATTAGTTTTAGTTCGCACTTTGTAACGATAGATGAACCGTTGTATGCCCTTGTTTAAATTGATTGGAGTGATATTGTGGGTTTTGTTTCATGTGCATATGGGTAGTGTTTCTCTCAGACCTCATTCTATTCTTAACTCTCGTCTTTTCTATAAACCCTCATATGCCTCGAGGCGCGACCCGGTTTGCTTTCCGCGGAGATCACTCGGTTGATTCGATGGCAGAATGCCTTGATTCAAACATTGGTACAGAACCAAGGCAACCACAACAACAAAAACAAACAACAACAACAACAACAACAACAACAACAACAACAACAACAACAACAACAACAACAACAACAACAACAACAACAACAACAACAACAACAACAACAACAACCCACCGCCACCACCACACATTGACCATTTGACTTCGGTTCTTGAGGCTGAATCCGCGGTGTTTTCCGGTAGCACCGAGCGATTGTTGCGAGATGATTGGCTCAAGTAAGATAGGGAGGAGTTGACCACTGCAGGATGTCTGAGATGGAGAAAGGGTTAAATTTGCCGCACATCAGCTTGAAGGACCCATAGCAGCATGGTGGGAGAATTTTACAACCACTTACCACATGAACTTTGTCACATGGGATCGATTTGACAAGCCTTCCGCACTACCCATGTTTCAGCGAGGAGCTATGGCCATGAAGAAGCGTGAGTTTCATAACTTGCGCCAAGGAGGGCAGACAGTTGGCGATATGTGGATGATTTTAGTAAACTAGCACGTTATGCCCCGGATAGCGTTGCTACGGACGCGACTAAGCAGGAGAAGTTTCTAGAAGGACTGAATGATGAGCTGAGCATGCAGTTGATGGTAGCCACCTTCAATAACTACCGGGAGTTAGTAGACCGTGCTCTCATGATTGAAGGAAGCGACAGCAGATTGACAATCACAAGAGAAAGTATGGACGGGGAAGAATAACTACTGGAGCTCAGTGAAACTTCGCTTTACCCGAAGCCGGAGGACAATTTCAACATACTCATGGAGGAGGCAGCTCGCACAATCATAATGGCACAAAGAATGGAAAGCGGGAATGGAGGAAGCAAGCGGACAAAACCGCACCAACCGTCAACCCCAACCAAAGGTAGAACTGAGCCACATCACTTGCTTTAAGTGCGCAAGACCGGGCATTATGCAAATGATTGTCGAGAAGGCCAAAATGGTAATGGTAATGGAAGCTCGGAAAGAAGCGAACCCTTTCAACGGGGACAAGTGAACCACGTTACCGTGGAGGAGGTTGAAGTTCACCGGATGCAATAATAGGTAAGTTTTTGGTTAAGTCATTTCTGCGGTTGTTCTTTTTGATCTTGGTGCATCACATTCATACATATCAAGGGATTTGTGGATAAATTTAGCCTGCCCACTAGGACTCTTAAGACACCCATGCTAGTAAGCTCACGGGGCGGAGTATCTGGCCGATTAAGGATGTTTTCAAGTGCCATTAAGTATAGGGAGGCATGTTTTCCCAGCGGTTTAATTATATTGGAATCCCAAGGTTGGATGTAATTCTTGGTATGGATTGGTCGTCGATGTATGGAGGAAACATTGATTGCGCCGATAAGACAATTTTCTTCGACACGAAGGAAGGAGAATCAAGTATGTATCACGGCATGAGCGAGAAGGGCACATGTAAATTCCTTATCGGGAGTTGTGCGGGGAGGAAGTACCGGTGGTAAGGGATTTCCTGAGGTATTCCCGGAAGAGTTGCGGGCATGCCACCGGATAGGGACATTGAGTTTACGATTGAACTACTGCGAGGCCTTTGGGCGATATCTAAGAGACCGTATAGGATGCCAGCCCAAGATTTGGAGGAAATTAAGAAGCAGATTAAGGAGTTCTTGGATAAAGGTTTTATTCGCCCAAGTTCTTAGCCTTGGGGATCACCGTACTTCTAATGGAGAAGAAGGATGGATCATTAAGAATGGTTGTTGATTATCGCGGATTGAATGAAGTGACCATTAAGAACAAGTACCCTTGCCGATGATCAATGACTTTTGACCAATT
>JAHIAM010007196.1:0-121870 GCA_021605205.1 Aegilops longissima
ATTGGAATGTCCGATTTAGCCCTCTTTTGGACTCTTACTATAAATAGACCACCTACCTACCTGCCTAACCCTAAAACCAAGAAAGCTTGTCCCATCAGTCTCGCCGCCGCCACCCACTCACCATCTTCCTCAGGATCTTCCCAGATCCACTACCAGCCACCACTCCCTCCTTCATTTCCAACACCAGCCCAACCGGAAGCCTCCACCTTGTTCCCCATCCAAGCGCTAAGCCCTGCCTCTGCAGCGCCGCCCGAACTTCTTGCATGGCATCCGAGCACCTCCTAGAGTCCCTGCCTCCTCATCGACCCAAGGAGACGAGCTCCTTCCGAGGCCAGCCACCGCACCACGAGGCCGCTTCCCCTGCCCGTTCCATTCTTCTCGTTCCCTAACGGTTTCTCTCGCTCTCTCTGTAACAGC
This sequence comes from Aegilops longissima, assembly GCA_021605205.1. NCBI lineage: Eukaryota > Viridiplantae > Streptophyta > Magnoliopsida > Poales > Poaceae > Aegilops > Aegilops longissima. The sequence continues at coordinate 418 of JAHIAM010007196.1, forward strand.
CAGGAGACCACCCGATCTGGACGCCTGCAGACCTTCGGCCATCTTCAGCTTGCCACCCAGCCAATCCCCACCGCCATCCACGAGCTTCCCTGTCTGCGTCGCCTCCCCGTGGCACGTCCGGTGAGGTCACCGACGAGCGCCGCAGCCGTGCCCTTGCTTCCTTCCTTTTCCTCTTCCTCCTGTTGTGTTGTTTCTCTCAACTCTCTTGCTCTCTTTATTTCTTCACAGGAGCACATCCATGCTGCCGGTCCTCGTCCGCAGCACCCGGCGCCGCCACGCCTCGTTTTCGACCCGATCTGGTTGAGATCGACCAGGCCGCGTGATGCGGAGCATCCCTCACTCATCCCCATGGTCGCACCTACATCTTCCTCAACACCACGTGGACCCATGACTCGAGCTTGAGCTAAGGCTATTGAAGATAAGGTGAACTCGCTCCTCTCCGAACTCCCTCTCCCTAATCATGAGACATGGCTACTACCTCATTCGGAAACTCTATGTGTAATCAGGTACTTGGGAATGAGCCAAGGAACAGCTACTTGCAAGAGCCAAGACGACAACAACCCCAAGCGTGATGGAGAAGAAAAGCTGCTGAAGCTACAGGCATCGGACGACCGACCAAGTCCGGACGTCCGACGACTCCCAGGCCACGGACGACCGACGCCCTCCGGACGTCCGGCAGCTGGGCACCCGAATGGAAACTCACGGAAGACCGAAGCCACCGCACGACCGGACGAACCGTACCAGAGCCGAATCTACGGACGTCCGACAATCCACGGACGTCCGGGCCTTCCCGAAGCCCCGGACGACCGGCCCGCTCCGGACGACCGACGCACCCGAGTCGAAGCCGAATCTACGGACGTCCGAGCCCTGCCGGACGTCCGGACCGTCACGAGCCTCCGGACGTCCGACGCCTTCCGGACGTTCGGCCCCTGAGTGATCGCGCCCGCGGGCTGGAGCCCTTGTACCCCTTCACTTCGCCCCATTTGCACTAAGACTATAAATAGACCTCCTCCTCCTCCTAGTTAGGGTTAGCAAAGGATTAGCTCATATTTGTGTGAGAGCTTTGCTCGTCCACTTGGTTACCTTCTCCTTGGAAATCGCGCCTCCTCGGAGAAGATCCTTCCAAGAGGATTCAAGACCCCCTTCTAGGGTGGACCCCCATCAAGACCTCCTCACGGAGAAGACCGGCTACTCGTGTATCTTTCCTTTGTTGATTTTGAATCTTGTGCTACCTTATGTGTTCGGTGATCTAGCCCTTGTGTGATTGATACTTGTCGGTTAGTGTTCCTCTTGTGTGTTTTTCTTTGTGTTCTTCCGCTTGTTCGTCGTGTTCTCCTCGTAGGATCCTCTCCAAACGTGAAAGATCTCCGACTAGGGCTTCGCCCTACATCATCTTGGTATCATGAGCCACGTTGATCACGTTTTTGGAGCCCGTACCCCGTGTTTTCTAGCTTGATTTTGTTGTTTTCGTCCTAAATCCGAAAATTCCCCACCAAAAATAGCCCCAAATTTTTTTTGTAATTTTTTGGTGAGTTTAGATTTTGTGATTTGGTCCATGGATTTGAGTTGCTACGTGTGGATCTAGCTTTTCCCACCCTCCCCACCCTTTTCCATCCATCAATCCGCTCAATTTGACCTCACCACCTTCTTCCACCCTATAATCGCCCCTGTTCATCCAGAGTTGACCCCGACCACCGGACGTCCGACCTTTCCGAACGACCGGAACCCCTGTCCCGATTCAAATTTACGGACGACCGGACCCTGCCAGACATCCGACGGACAGACGATCGGAAAAATCGGACATCCGTGAAACCCTGACGAAACTGAAATTCTTCAGTTTAACCACCACCACCACCCCACCTTCCACCACATCTTCCAAAACCACATACACCACCATCCTCCCCAATACATCCTATGACGATTTTGCCACATTTTGGCCCTTGAGATTTTGAGTTGTGGTTCCCGTGTCCTATTGTGTTTCGGCTATCTAGGTACGGTTCGACTTCATCATCACCTCGGCTCATCTTCGCAAGGGTCACATCATCGCCAAGGATGGTAACATCGTCGACATCTTTGTCATACCTTGCAATTGCATTGATACCCACGTGGCCTTACTTTTGTGTAGCTTACCCATCGAGACTAGCCATTGAGTATTGTCGGCAACGTGACTTGTGCACATTAGTGATCATACTCCATAGCATATATACCATACTACCGTGGTGCATATCTTGGGGTCCATTTGTGTGTCACAAAGTTGTCATAGCATACACAATTGCTATCTTGGTTCGTGAAGTTTTGCATGAGAAAAGAGCTCAAAAGTGAAAGAGCCACCCAAGCTTTTAAGCAAAGAGGAAAGATAAGCAAAGAGCTTATGAGCAAGAACCATAGCATCATATTACATTAAGATTGTCATATTGGATCATCTTGGATCATAGCACCGAAACACCATACATATAGCATACTTGGATAGAAATAGTTGCATTTTTGCCTAGTAGGTTGTGCACAAGTTCAGTATCCACCTATTGTGCAATCGTGCTAGCGTCTCTCTAGTATTGTGCAACAAGAGCATTTTCGTGGATTCCACATTTTGGCTCACTTTTGGTGTGCACAATCCCACTTATCTATTTGCGTGTGTGTTTCCGTGTACCATTATTTGCTTGGTCTACGTGTTGCATTTGCAAATTTGTGAACCTTTTCCAACATCATTGACGCTCACTTACAATTACATCAAATTTTGAGCCACCATCCTCACCAAGCTCCACCATAAGCTTTTATTTGTCTAGGTGTGAGAACCGACAAGGATTGGTACCAATAGTGCTATTTCATTGTCCGCATTTGAGTGAACTTGATTCATGATCAACATCGGTCAAAGGTACATTGGTATAAGTTCTTCTCCTTCTACCACTCACATATTTTTGCTTGGAATGATGGATAGGCCAAGTACTTCTACAAACCCACTCTTCATCGAGCAAGACGACGACATGTCTTCATACGTCACCAAGAGCCACCTCTTTGGTGCACAACAAGCGTTGCACCAAGAGCAACAAGCAATGAGCGACCGCATCGACAACCTCGCCACCGACTTGCGACTCTCCGAGCAACGTATAAGAGACTACTTCGACAACAAGTTCGACGCTCACAAGCAAGAGAATGATGCAAGAATGGACGAGATCCGCGCCTTGATGAGGAACTGACATCATTCCACTTCTTCATCCTCAAGACGGAGCCGCTCGAGTCGACACTCCGACGACACCTTCTACGACTCAAGTACACCTACTTCGAACACTCTTCATCGTGCCGCACGTCAAGACCGTCAAGCAAACCGCAATCCTCTACACGACACCGACTCTCAAGAGCATCGACATCGTCAAAACCAAGCTACATTTGCGCAAGCACAAGAACGGCAACGCCAACGACAACAAGAACAAGAAGAGCGAGCGCGACAACATCAAGATGCACAAGACGCCGAGGCGCAACATCGACAACAACAACTACGGGAAGCTCAAGCACTTGAGGCACAACGTGCACTTCGCGACTCAAGTCGAGCCGTTGCCAACAGAGGACACCAAGCTCGTGAATATCAAGAAGCGGTCCGCGAGGAAGTCCAATAAATTCTCTACCAAGCACGTGTGCATCGACAAGCCCCACAACAAGCTCGACAAGCTCCACCACATGCTCACCAAGAACCTCAAGTTCATCAAGCACATGAAGATAATGGAAATCCACCAAGACAAGAGCAACATGAGGAAAACGACCCTCCTCGCCAAGAGCAACATGAGATTGTTAATCCTCAACGACATGGACGTCATCATCCTCGACCACAACAAAATGAAGAGCAACGATATGGAAAGCTCAAATTCACCATGCCCAAGTTCAATGGAAGCAATGACCCCGAAGAATACCTCTCATGGGCATTGAAGGTCGACAAAATCTTTCGTTTGCACAACTATGAGGAAGAGAAGAAGATCGCTATGGCATCACTTGAGTTCCAAGACTATGTGCTTATATGGTGGGAACAAATCCTTGAGAGGCGACAAGCAAGAGGTGAACCTCCAATCACCACTTGGGCTCAAATGAAAGATGTCATGAGAGCATGTTTTGCGCCAACCTACTACAACTACGATCTCTTCAAGAAACTCCAACTCCTCAAGCAAGGAACAAAGAGTGTTGAAGAATACAACAAGGAAATGGAGATAGCCATGATTCGAGCCAATGTGAAGGAAGATGATGAGCAAACTATGGCACGTTTCTTGAATGGACTCAATCATCCCATCAAGAAGATCGCCGACTTCCAACCATACTCCACCCTCATTGAGGTCGTGCATCAAGCTACAAAGGCAGAACGTCAAGTGCAAGATGTCTTCAAGTATGCCAAGTACTCGTCCAAGGCCTACGGCTTCTCCAACAACCAAGCTTCAACACCTCCTCCAACATCTACATCAACCAAACCTTCTACAAACAACGACGACAAGTCGAATTACAAGAAAAATTCGACAAGTTCAAGTCGTCCTCCTCCTACTACAAGCAACTTCAAGTCGCATGCTTCGTCATCTACTCCGACTGATGAGACCATCAAGACAAGCTCCTTCAAGTGTTTCACTTGCGGCGGTCGTGGCCACAAGTCCTACGAATGCACCAACAAGCGCATCATGATCCTCAACGACGACGGCACCTATGACTCAATGAGTGATGAGGAGATGGAAGCTCTTGAGCAAGTGGTCATGCACCGGCGAGTGAACGAAGTTGAAGATGACCAAGTCTTTTGTGATGAGGATTCGAGCCCCGCTCTCGTTGTCTCCGAGGTCTTGACTCTTCAACATCAACAAGAAGACGACCAAAGATGCCACATCTTCCACACAAAGGCCGGCATCAACGGAAGGTCCGTCAAGGTCATCATCGATGGAGGTAGATGTCACAACTTGGCAAGTGAAGAACTATGCTCCAAGCTTCAATTGGTCAAGAAGAAGCACCCGAATCCCTACAATGTTCAATGGCTAAGTGACTCCGACACTATATGAGTTGAACATAAGGTCCAAGTCTCCTTCAAAATTGGTGCATATGAGGACACTTTGGAGTGTGATGTGGTCCCAATGACGGTTTGCCACCTCCTTCTTGGTCGACCATGGCAATTCGACCGTGGTGTCTTCCACAACGGGCGCACCAATCACTATAGCTTCAAGATGAAAGGGAAGGAATATGTTCTACGACCTATGTCTCCTAGTCAAGTGATAGCCGACAAGCAAGCCACCCATCATAGAGACAAGAGTGAGAAAGTGATCCACCAAAAAGTGAGTGAGAGCCACAAGCCAAACTTGAGAGCCTCTTCGCCTAGAGAGAAAAACCTCATCCTATTTGCCACCAAAAGTGAGATGAGAGAAGTGTGTGAGAACCCATCTAGTGTGATGCACTTTGTCCTTGTGTGCAAGGATGGAGAGCCAACAACTAACACCTCTCATGAGCTACCTTTAGTGTTTAAATCTCTTTTGCAGGAATTCCAAGATGTTTTCCCCGATGAGCTACCTCCGGGTCTACCTCCCCTTCGAGGCATTGAGCATCGAATCGACCTCATCCCCGGAGCACCTCTACCAAACAAAGCTCCATACCGAGTCAATTCCGAAGAAACCAAAGAGATTCAACGGCAAGTACACCAACTCATCGACAACGCTCATGTACGTGAAAGCCTAAGCCCTTGTGCCATTCCCGTTATACTTGTGCCTAAGCCCGATGGAAGTTTCCGCTTGTGTTCCGATTGTAGACCTATAAATGCTATTACCATTCGCTATAGGCATCCCATTCCTCACTTAGATGATATGCTTGATGAACTTAGTGGAGCCAACTTTTTCTCAAAAATTGATCTTAAAAGTGGCTATTATCAAATCCGCATACAAGAGGGTGATGAATGGAAAACTGCTTTCAAAACCAAATTTGGTTTATATGAGTGGTTAGTCATGCCTATGGGTTTATCGGAAGCTCCCGGTACTTTTGTGCGTCTCATGCATTATGTCCTTAGGCCTTATATTGGAGTCTTTGTTGTGTTTTACTTCGACGATATTCTTGTGTTTAGCAAAACCATGAAAGAGCGTCTTGATCATGTTAGGACTGTTTTGCAAACCCTTCGAAAGGAAAGTCTTTATGCAAACATGAAAAAATGCACATTTGGTGTTGACAAAGTGGTTTTCTTGGGTTTTGTTGTATCCTCAAAGGGTGTCCATGTTGATGAATCTAAAATTGAAGCAATTAAAACTTGGCCCCAACCCACCAATTTGCAACAAGTGCGTAGCTTTCTTGGTCTTATGGTTTTTATCGTCGCTTTGTGAAAGATTTTAGCACAATTGCCGCTCCTTTGCATGCTTTGAGTAAGAAGAATACTCCTTTTGTTTGGGGAACTTTGCAATCCACCGCTTTTGATGAGCTCAAGTCTTTGCTTACTCATGCTCTGATTCTTGCTTTGCCTAATTTTGACAAAACTTTTGAGGTTCATTGTGATGCAAGTGGTACCGGAATTGGCAGAGTTTTGATGCAAGAAAAACGAGCCATTGCATATTTTAGTGAAAAATTATCCGGTGCTCAACTTAACTATCCCATCTTTGACAAAGAATTGTATGCTTTAGTGCGTGTGCTACATGTTTGGGAACATTACCTTAGACCGCATGAGTTTGTCATCCATACCGATCATGAAACGCTTAAGTACTTAAAAGGTCAAACTAAGTTGAACAAGCGTCATGCCAAATGGAGTGAATTTATTGAATCTTTTCCCTATGTGATCAAGTACATTAAGGGTAAAGAAAATGTAGTTGCCGATGCCCTTTCACGCATATGCACGCTTGTCACTAAACTTGAGTTGAATGTTATTGGGTTTGAGCACATCAAAGACTTGTATGCTAACGACCCATCTTTTGCTATTCCTTATGCTAAGTGATTGACGCATACTTCTTGGGAACAATATTACATCAAGGATTGTTATCTTATGAGAGCTAACAAACTATGCATTCCCGAGTCTTCTCTTCGTTTTCTCCTTTTGCAAGAGGCTCATGGAGGCGGACTCATGGGACTCTTTGGACGCGACAAGACATTCGCCACGCTCTCCAAGAACTACTTTTGGCCCAAGATGTTCCGCGACGTCTCACGCTTCACCAACCGATGCTCTACATGTCGCAAAGCTAAGTCTAAAGCTCAATCTCATGGTCTTTACATGCCTCTTCCTATTCCTTATCAACCTTGGGAATAAATTAGCATGGATTTTGTACTTGGTTTGCCTAGAACTCAAAATGGAAAGGATTATGTGTTTGTTGTTGTGGATAGATTTTCTAAGATGGCACATTTCATTCCTTGCAACAAGATAGACGATGCTTCACACATTGCAAATCTCTTTTGTAGGGAAATCTTGCGACTCCATGGAGTACCAAAGACAATCGTCTCCGATCGTGACGTCAAGTTCTTGAGTTACTTTTGGAAGACCCTATGCGCCAAGCTCGGAATCAAACTCTTGTTCTCATCCGCATACCATCCTCAAACCGAAGGCCAAACGGAGGTGAGGAACCGCACACTATCCACTCTACTTCGTGTCTTGATCAAGAAGAACATCAAGGAATGGGAAGCATGTCTACCCATCGCCGAGTATGCCTACAACCGTGCAAGACATTCGACTACCGGCAAGTTCCCCTTCGAGGTCGTCTATGGCTTCAACCCGTTGTCCCCATTGGACATTCTACCTCTTCCTCTACAAGAGCGCATCAACATGGATGCGAGTGCACGGGCAAGCTACATCAAGAAGATGCATGAGGATACAAGACAAACCATCAAGCGCCAAGTACAACGACTAGCGACCAAGCTCAACGTCAACAAGCAACCCATGGTGTTCAACATTGGTGATCTAGTGTGGCTACACCTTCACAAGGACCGCTTCCCCAAAGAACGCAAGTCCAAGCTTCTTCCTCGAGCCGATGGACCTTTCAAGGTGCTAGCACGCTACAACGACAACGCCTACAAGATCGACCTACCTCGAGACAAGTACAATGTGAGCGACATCTTCAACGTCAAGGACCTCGCACCATACCATGGAGATGAAGCTTTTGATCCGAGGTCGGATCTCTCTCAAGGGGGGGGGGGAGATGATGCGGAGCATCCCTCACTCATCCCCATGGTCGCACCTACATCTTCCTCAACACCACGTGGACCCATGACTCGAGCTCGAGCTAAGGCTATTGAAGATAAGGTGAACTCGCTCCTCTTCGAACTCCCTCTCCCTAATCATGAGACATGGCTACTACCTCATTCGAAAACTCTATGTGTAATCAGGTACTTGGGAATGAGCCAAGGAACAGCTACTTGCAAGAGCCAAGACGACGAGAACCCCAAGCGTGATGGAGAAGAAAAGCTGCTGAAGCAACAGCGTCGGACGACCGACCAAGTCCGGACGTCCGCGACTCCAAGCCACGGACGACCGAGCGCCCCCGGACGTCCGGCAGCTGGGCACCCGAATGGAAACTCACGGAAGACCGAAGCCACCGGACGACCGGACGACACGTACCAGAGCCGAATCTACGGACGTCCGACGATCCACGGACGTCCAGGCCTTCCCGAAGCCCCAGACGACCGGCCCTCTCCGGACGACCGACGCACCCGAGTCTCAGCCGAATCTACGGACGTCCGAGCCCTGCCGGACGTCCGAACCGTCACGAGCCTCCAGATGTCCGACGCCTTCCAGACGTCCGGCCCCTAAGTGATCGCGCCCGCGGGCTGGAGCCCTTCTACCCCTTCACTTCGCCCCCATTTGCACTAAGACTATAAATAGACCTCCTCCTCCTCCTAGTTAGGGTTAGCAAAGGATTAGCTCATATATGTGTGAGAGCTTTGCTCATCCACTTGGTTACCTTCTCCTCGAAGATCGCGCCTCCTTGGAGAAGATCCTTCCAAGAGGATTCAAGACCCCCTTCTAGGGTGGAACCCCATCAAGACCTCTTCACGGAGAAGACCGGCTACTCGTGTATCTTTCCTTTGTTGATTTTGAATCTTGGTGCTACCTTATGTGTTCGGTGATCTAGCCCTTGTGTGATCGATACTTGTCGGTTTAGTGTTCCTCTTGTGTGTTCTTCTTTGTGTTCTTCCGCTTGTTCGTCGTGTTCTCCTCGTAGGATCCTCTCCAAACATGAAAGATCTCCGACTAGGGCTCCGCCATACATCACCGCGTCAGATCCCAGCGTCCCCAGCTCGCCAACTGTGCCGCCGCGCCAAGGCCGCCTCTACGGCATGGCTGCGACCCCTGCCTCGCGTGGACTGCCCCGCCGTGTTGACCTCTCCCCTCGCCAAGGCTAAGGCCTAGCCGCCTCTGCCTGCATCAAGCCCAACCGCTCCACCAATCGGGCTTTAGTCCATGGTGAGAGCCCCAGCCCAGCACCCATCAGATTCTGATAAAGGCAAAGGTGTCCCATCTTTCAATGAGATGGTGGCTATCGTTTAGGATGAAATCAACTTTGACGATCCGACTACGAATGTGCGAGGACGTCGCGCCTTAGCAATCGCTAAACCAACTCCGAGAGGTCATTGACCACGCCGGAGCACGATCAACCTGACCACGAAGGTCTGTTTCCTGTAGGCAAACGAAGAACAAGCAAGAAACTAAGATTGCAATCTGGATATTGCGAATATAAGAGGAAAGCTTTATTGATCAAGGTGGGGTTCTGTGACGCCTTTGTCTGGTCGTTGAACACAAACGAAGTACGCGAAGTTGCAGCTATGGCGAACTTTTAATCTAAACAAACCCAAAGTCTAAATGACGCCCTAAGGGCTATATATATGGAGGAAGAGGAGGGAATTTCGTGGCCCTTGAGGGAGGGGTCCGAAACCAACCCTAACTCTTGTTTCCCCACACATACGGACTCTAAAAATAGCCTATACTTAAGTATTTCGAAATTACATGGGCCTGGCCCAATACTAAGGTGACGCAGCACCTGGAATAGCCTATGGACGAATATTATGAAGTGGTAACTTGTATATTTCGTCCAAGGCTTCATGCACTCATTATGGGGTCCTCAAAGTCCTGAAATCATCACTTGTAACTCCGTTCTTGTTCCCCTCATGCATGCCATCATCTCCATGCTTGGTCTTGCTCCAGTGTTCATCCCTCTTATCCGTGACAGGCCCTTCATTTGTAAGCAAAACAAATGTATCCAATTTAGGCAGCATCATATTCTCATGAACATTAGAATCATTACCATGAAACGGAAGTACCTGATAATTTAATTGGCGTGCGCGAGCTCTAGTAATTGGTCCAGTATGTATAGGAGCAGGGACTGTGGGCAATGGTATAGATATCCTCATCATCCTCCCCTTCTTGAAATGAAGTCGTCCTCGACGGAAGCTCATCTTCCTCACCCAAATAAGGCTTCAAATCTGCAATGTTAAAAGTGGGACTAACCCCAAAATCAACAGGCAGCTCAAGTTTATATGCATCATCATTTATTTTCTCTAACACCTTAAAAGGACCATCAGCATGTGGCATTAGCTTCGATTTGTGCAAATTAGGAAATCTATCCTTACGCAAATGTAACCAAACAAGATCTCCATGTGCAAACACAACATGTTTTCTATCCTTATCTCTAGCAAGTTTATATTTAGCATTCATACGCTCAATGTTTTCCTTAGTTAACTCATGCATTTTTAAAATCAATTCAGCACGTTCTTTAGCATCAAAATTAACCTTCTCCGAAGATGGAAGAGGCAACAAATCAATAGGTGCACGAGGTAGGAAACCATACACAATTTCAAAAGGGCACATCTTAGTAGTAGAATGCAATGAACGATTATAAGCAAATTCAATATGAGGCAAGCATTCTTCCCACATTTTCTTATTATTCTTCAAAACAGCCCTAAGCATAGTAGACAATGTTTTATTGACTACTTCAGTTTGTCCATCAGTTTGGGGGTGACAAGTAGTACTAAAAAGAAGTTTAGTCCCCAACTTAGTCCATAAACATCTCGAAAAGTGGCTAAGGAATTTAGTATCACGATCTGAAACAATAGTATTTGGCACACCATGCAAGCGAATAATTTCCCGAAAGAACAAATCAGCAACATTAACACCATCATCGCTTTTATGACATGGTATAAAGTGTGCCATTTCCGAAAATCTATCCACGAAAACAAATATGATATCCCTCCCCTTCTTTGTTCGAGGTAAACCTAAAACAAAGTCCATAGATATATCCTCCCAAGGAACACTAGGTACAGGCAAAGGCATATATAAACCATGAGGATTGAGTCGTGACTTAGCTTTTTGACATATAGTGCAGCGAGCAACAAAACGCTCAACATCCCATCTCATCTTTGGCCAAAAAAATTGTGTAGAAAGTACACCTCCGTCTTTTTCACGCCAAAGTGTCTGATGGAGGACAGTAGCAAACCTTCTTCTTGTAGACGTTGTTGGGCCTGCAAGTGCACAAGTTTGTAGGACAGTAGCAAATTTCCCTCAAGTGGATGACCTAAGGTTTATCGATCCGTGGGAGGCGTAGGAGGAAGATGGTCTCTCTCAAACAACCATGCAACCAAATAACAAAGAGTCTCTTGTGTCCCCAACACACCCAATACAATGGTAAATTGTATAGGTGTACTAGTTCGGCAAATAGATGGTGATACAAGTGCAATATGGATGGTAGATATTGGTTTTTGTAATCTGAAATAATAAAAACAGCAGGGTAACAAGCGACAAAAGTGAGCGTAAACGGTATTGCAATGATAGGAAACAAGGCCTAGGGTTCATACTTTCACTAGTGCAAGTTGTCTCAACAATAATAACATAGATAGATCATATAACAATCCCTCAACATGCAACAAAGAGTCACTCCAAAGCCACTAATAACGGAGAACAAACGTAGAGATTATGGTAGGGTACGAAACCACCTCAAAGCTATTCTTTCGGATCAATCTACAAAAGAGTTTGTACTAGAATAACACCTTAAGATACAAATCAACCAAAACCCTAATGTCACCTAGATACTCCATTGTCACCTCAAGCATCTGTGGGCATGATTATACAACATGCATCACACAATCTCAGATTCATCCAACCAACATAAAAGTACTTCAAAGAGTGCCCCAAAGTTTCTACCGGAGAGTGAAGAACGTGTGCCAACCCCTATGCATAGGTTCCCAATGTCACGAAACCCGCAAGTTGATCACCAAGACATACATCAAGTGTTCTCATAAAAGACTCAATCCGATAAGATAACTTCAAAGGGGAAACTCAATTCATCATAAGAGAGTAGAGGGGGAGAAACATCATAAGATCCATCTACAATCGCAAAGCTCGGGATACATCAAGATCGTGTGAAGTCGACAACACGAGAGAGAGAGAGAGAGAGAGAGAGAGAGAGAGAGAGAGAGGGAGAGAGATCAAACACATAGCTACTGGTACATACCCTCAGCCCCGAGGGTGAACAACTCCCTCCTCGTCATTGAGAGCGCCGGGATGATGAAGATGGCCACCGGAGATGGATCCCCCCTCCGGCAGGGTACCGGAAAGGGGTCCCGATTGGTTTTTGGTGGTTCTGGAGGCTTGCGGTGGCGGAACTCCTGATCTATCTTCTTTTCTGGAAGTTTTAGGGTACGACGGTATATATGGGTGAAAGGAGTACGTCGGTGGAGCTACGGGGGCCCCACGAGGCAGGGGGCGCCGGGGGGGCGCGCCCCACCCTCGTGAGCACCTCCGTATCTTCGACATGGAGTCCAAGACCATCAGGTGGGTTTCCTTCCAAAAATAACTCCTCCAGTTGATTTCGTTCCGTTTTGACTCCGTCTGATATTCCTTTTCCTCGAAATCTTGAAATAGGCATAAACAACAAATCTGGGCTGGGCCTCCGGTTAATAGGTTAGTCCCAAAATAATATAAAAGTGGATAATAAAGCCCAATATTGCCTAAAACAGTAGATAAAGTAGCATGGAGCAATCAAAAATTATAGATACCTTGGAGACGTATCAAGCATCCCCAAGCTTAATTCCTGCTCGTCCTCGAGTAGGTAAATGATAAAAAAGAATTTTTGATGCGGAGTTATACTTTGGCATAATTTCAATATAAATCTTCTTACCTGTGATATGAATATTCAGATCCGAAAGATTTAATACAAAAGTTCATGTTGACATAAAAGTAATAATACTTCAAGCATACTAATCAAAGCAATTATGTCATCTCAAAATAAGATAGCCAAAGAAAGTTCATCCCTACAAAATCATATAGTTAGGCTATGCTTCATTTTCGTCACACAAAGATGTTCCCAACTTCTATACCCCCAATGACAAGCCAAGCAATTGTTTCATACCCAAATAATCTCAAACTTTTTCAACCTTCACGCAATACATGAGCGCGAGCCATGGATATAGCACTATGGGTGGAATAGAATATGATGATGGGATTGTGTGGAGAAGACAAAAAAGGAGAAAGTCTCACATTGACGAGGCTAATCAACGTGCTATGGAGATGCCCATCAATTGATGTCAACATGAGGAGTAGGGATTGCCGTGCAACGGATGCACTAGAGCTATAAGTATATGAAAGCTCTACAAAAGAGACGAAGTGGGTGTGCATCCAACTTGCTTGCTCACGAAGACCTAGGGCATTTTGAGGAAGCCCATCATTGGAATATACAAGCCAAGTTCTATAATGAAAAATTCCTACTAGTATATGAAAGTGACAAAATGAGAGACTCTCTATCATGAAGATCTTAGTGCTACTTTGAAGCACAAGTGATGTAGGGCGGAACCCTACGTGGACGATCTTTCACGTTGGAGCGGATCCTACGGTGGATTACGAAGAACGCGCGGAAGAACAAGAGGGAAACACGTGGAGGAACGAGGGAAAACACTCAACCAACAAGGAATCGGTCACACAAATGCTAGATCAAAGAACACAAGGAGAGATACATGATTCAAGGTCAACAAAGGACGATACAAACGGTAGCCGTTCTTCTCCGTGAGGAGGTCTTGATGGGGGCCACCCAAGAGGGGGTCTTGAATCCAAGGTGGATCTTCTCCGAAGAGGGGCCGCGGTCTCTCTCGTCGAGTAGATCCGGTATGGATGAGCGAAGCTCTATCTAATGAGCTAAATCAACGCTAACCTAGAAAGAGGAAAGGGATGAAGTATATATAGTCTAGGGGCGAAGGGTACAAGGGCCTCGGCCGGATGCCGTGACGCAGCAAGGGAGGCGGATGTCCGGCGTCGGGCGGATGTCCGGCTTTCGAGACGCCGGATGTCCGCTAGCCGGCCGGATGTCCGGCTGGCGCGGCTGGTTCTGTCGATTGGTGCGGGCGCGGATTTCGGGCGAGGGCGGATATCCGGGGCCGTGGGAGGCCGGATGTCCGGGGCTGGGGCGGATGTCCGGGCCCTGTAGTTTGGCGGCAGCTGTGATGGGCGCCGGATGTCCGGGCTGGGGCCGGATGTCCGGGCTTGCGGGAAGGGCCGGATGTCCGGGCTGACGCCGGATGTCCGGGCTCTGCAAACCGTCTCCGGTTCCTCTCGTCGTGTTCCTTCATCCTTGTACTTGGGGGACTTGTCCATCATTCCGAGCATCTCCGAGAGGGTCTCCTTGGTACCTAGGCATGCATAGAGTCCTCGCCTTAGGTAGCAACCATGTCTCACACGAATGGAAAGGGGAAGCATGTAGGAATGGGTTCACCTTGTGTCCAATGGCGAATAGTCGAGGTCTCATATCCTGTATCCTTGGGGCTTGGGGAGTAGTCGGAGTGTACATGGTGATGGACGTGGGATGCTCCGCATCATCTCCCCTCCCTTGGGAAATATCCGACCTCGGATCGTGATCCTCATCACCATGGAAACGGTTGTCGTAGACAGACTTGTAGTTGGACGAAGTTGAAGACATGACGCAATCCAAGTAGTCCAAGGTGTCGCCGGAGTGATAGATATGCCAAAATAGCAAACACAAGAAACACTCGGAAATACAATGGTTAGCGCACACAAAGTGTCCATCATGTAAGAATGAGTCCGTGAGGCAAGATTGTTCATGACAAAGCACATGAAGCTTAGCAAGATAATATGAAATGAGATGTAAAGCATTCATTGTGCACACAAATGTGTTGTAAATATGATCAATGCAACCATGGTGCAAAATGATGTCATAGTGAGACGGTTTATCAATAGCATGAATATGGCAATGGATGCTCAAATGTGTATGTTATCATGCAATTGATGATGGGCAATATGATCATGATATATGAATATGCCATCAAGGAAGATCACAACAAATTTGCTAAGGAAGTGAACAAGCTCATATATCATGGATGACATGGGAATACAAGATGCAACAAGGCAATCATAATGTGAGTCAATCCATGCATAATACGCAAATTTGCTATGGGTATGATATGTCCATCGAGCATGAGTATGAGCACAATCAACAAATATGGAGGTGTTGGTATACCAATGCTCGCTGTTGTGGCAAGAGTGGAAAACCGAAGGTGTATCCAATTAGTCCGAGCGCTCCTCAATGTGAAGGTCCAAAGAGCCAATCTCCAATGTTGCTCCTCCATCCAATAGATGTAGCTTGTAGACAATAAGAAGGAAACAACAATGAAAGAGTGACCCATCCAATATGCAAACTTGAGGATGGCTCAAAGGGAAGGAGTTCACCTTAAGTAGATTCTCGCAAATGATGGTGTTGCACATCGTGTATGCCTTCGCATGACCAAGTTGTCGCATAACAGCATCGCCTTGTGAAACCTCCGAAATGAAAGAACATGACAAACACTCGGAAAAACAAATGAGGTTAGCGGAAATGCAAAACCTATCATTAAGTGGTAAGATACCCAACAAGTGTATGCATCATGCTCATCATAAGAAAGTACAAGGAGCGTTTCATAGTATGGAGGCATATGATGCGAGAACAACCAAATGCAATAGGCGCAATCAAACAAGCATGCATCACAAGTAATATGTCAAAGTCTCCAAGATCAATAAGCATAGTATGGTTGCACTCAATACAAGTGGATATGAGAGAGGCAACTAATGGACACAAGAGACAATGATCAAGATATATCATGTGAGAGGCATGAGCATATATGTCATCAACCCAAGAAAGCAAGTAATAGTGGGACATGGGTGATGCAACATAGCAAGCAATCATATCAATCAAGTCAAGCAAGCTAGTAGTTCGAAGATGCAACAGACTAGAAGGAGTCATGGCAAGCATGTCATGTGTGCGAATAGTGGGCATGAATAATTCACATGGCATAGCACAAGCATGAAAGCAAGATATGAGAAAATTATCATCAATGTATTGGCGAGAGACCATATGTAAATAGCAATGGGGCATCATGACTCTCCCAACACAACAAGCATCAATAACATGGGGCACATGATAAATATGGCAATAGCAACAAGGATCTCCACCAAGCATGCAAATACACATAGGAGTATTATAATGGTGAATCATGGGTATATGCAAGCAAGGGTCACAATTGCATGGCAAAGGCATAGGAGCAAGCATAACATGCAAAGTGAACACGATAGAATGGGCATAAGGTAACAAGTGATATATAGCCCAAAGTCGTGTGAGAGCCAAGTAGAAGAGATGGGCGTAGTCCTTGCGCGAAGGGAACGGTGGTAAGGATAGGCCACGGGATCCCAAAGCATCGTTGCTCTCAAGAGCTCGTTTCGTCAACTCTTGGGATTGAGATGTTGACAAGTATACGTGCGTACCTACACAAAACAAAGACAAAGGAAAAATTGTGTGTGCGTGGTATATGTACACATCATCCATCATGATGCGCACATGCATGTGTCGGTTAGCACAGAATATCCAATGCTCAAATAAATGAGATGCGTGATATAGAAACATGTCATCCATCATGATAGGTTTGTTATTTTGTATTGCATAATGGAGACTCAAAGGATGTAATGCATCATGAGCAATATCTAGAGCATTGTTATTCATGGAATGCATATGGTGCATGCAATTATGGGAATCATGCAAAGGATGGGATGAATCAAAATCTCCAAACATGTATGAGGAAACTATGGGGGTCTCCTCATGAGCATGAGTAGAAACATCACGTGGAGGATATTGACAACATCCAAAACAATGCATATTTGGAACAATGTGATCATGGCATGGAATAGTAGATGAATTGCATAAATCATGTAAAGGAAGCATGGCAATATCATCACATGAAAAACAAAAGCCAATGACCATCATCTCGTCATCTATGCCATAAGTGCAAATGGGATTTATTTTAATGGGGCATGCATAGTTACTATGTTGAGATTGAAATGATGCAATATGGGAGATCTCACTCATAGCATATGACAAGTTCAAAGGATTATCAAACATAATGTGACCAAAAGAATTTTCACATGATATCCTATGGAGCATAACATCACAACTAGGCAACTCAACATGCTCATCATCATATTCATCATAAATAGGTAAGTCAAGGCATGAAGAAGTTTCACTAGCATGAAGCATGGTAATAGGTGGGTCAACATCATGGGAGCAGTCAATGTCAAGATGGTCCACTAGTGGGACAAGAGAAGTACCATCACCTATGTTACCTTTGGAGCATCGCTCATGTGTTGTAGGCGAGGTGTCAACGATCCATTCGTTGTCATCTTCATCTTGATGGAACCATGTGGGGGGTGTATCATCGTCCACCATGGCCATCGTCGTCTCCAATGTAGGGATGGACTCGTCGAGGATAGGCATGTCGTCATGTAGGAGACCTAGCACCAAAGAAGAAAACACACTAGGAGTAGAGGTTAAGTCGTTAGAAATCATAGTGGCCTCATGTGCCGTGTCAACTACCTCACTCACTAAGTGTTGTGGCTCACTCACTTCCTCAAGGATGCTCTCACTCGTATGGTGGGTGGAGTCACTCAAATGGCGCTCAACCTCACATAGGATGTGTGGCATGCTCTCATGTGTGGGGCTAGTGGTGGTCACACTCATCCTCTCATAGGAAATGCTCTCAATGTCACGTATGGTGGAGTCACTCATGTCACTCATGGGGTGGTGGCTCTCCTTGTTGGGGAACGTAGTAATTTCAAAAAATTTCCTACGCACACGCAAGATCATGGTGATGCATAGCAACGAGAGGGGAGAGTGTTGTCTACGTACCCTCGTAGACCAAAGCGGAAGCGATCACAACGTAGAGGAAGTAGTCGTACGTTCTCCTCGCGATCCAACCGATCCTAGCGCCGTTACTCCGGCGCCTCCGAGTTCTTGACACACGTACAGCTCGGTGGCGCTCCTCAGCTCGATCCAGCAAAGCTCGGGAGAGAGAGTTCCGTCAAGACGACGGCGTGGCAGGACGATCTTGATGTTCTATCGACGCAGGGCTTCGCCTAAGCACCGCCACGATATGACCGAGGTGGAATATGGTGGAGGGGCACCGACACGGCTAAGGAGCGATCTCAAGGATCAACTTGTGTGTTCTAGGGTGCCCCCTGCCTTTGTATATAAAGGAGCAAGGGGAGGGCGGCCGGCCCTAGGAGGCGCGCCAAGGAGAGGGAGTCCTCCTTCTAGTGGGAGTAGGACTCCCTTTCCTAATCCAGAGTTGAAGAATTCATCAATGACACAATCATCCGGAAGATTAACTCCCAGTTGAGTCAAGTGATTGTAATACCCGGACATTACGAGTATGTGCTCACCGCGAGACCCATTCTCTTCCATCTTGCAGCTATAGAACTTATTGGAGACTTCATATCTCTCAATCCGGGCATTCTGTTGAAATATCAACTTCAACTCCTGGAACATCTCATATGCTCCATGACGTTCAAAATGTCGTTGAAGACCGGTTCTAAGCCGTAAAGCATGGCACATTGAACTATAGAGTAGTCATCAGCTTTGCTCGCAGACGTTCTTAACGCCGTCGGTTGCATCAGAAGAGGTCTGGCACCTAGCGGTGCATCCGGGGCGTAACTCTTACGTGCAGCAATGAGGATAATCCTCGAGTTACGGACCCGATCCGTGTAATTGCTACCATCATCTTTCAACTTTGCTTTCTCAAGGAACGCATTAAAATTCAACGGAACAACAGACGAGCCATCTATCTATAAACAAACATAGACAAGCAAGATACTATCGGTACTAAGTTCATGATAAATTTAAGTTCAATTAATCATATTACTTAAGAACTCCCACTTAGATGCAGACATCTCTCTAGTCATCTAAGTGATCACGTGATCCAAATCAACTAAACCATAACCGATCATCACGTGAGATGGAGTAGTTTTCAATGGTGAACATCTTATGTTGATCATATCTACTATATGATTCACGCCGACCTTTCGGTCTCCGTGTTCGAGGCCATATCTGCATATGCTAGGCTCGTCAAGTATAACCTGAGTATTCTCGTGTGCAAAACTGGCTTGCACCCGTTGTAGATGGACGAGAGCTTATCACACCCGATCATCACGTGGTGTCTGTCTCGACACGACGAACTTGACAGCGGTGCATACTCGTGGAGAACACTACTTGATAATTTTAGTGAGAGATCATCTTAAAATGCTACCGTCAATCAAAGCAAAATAAGATGCATAAAGGATAAACATCACATGCAATCAATATAAGTGATATGATATGGCCATCATCATCTTGTGCTTGTGATCTCCATCTCAAGCACCGTCGTGATCACCATCGTCACCGGCGCGACACCTTGATCTCCATCGTAGCATCGTTGTCGATATCGCCATCTATTGCTTCTACGACTATCGCTACCGCTTAGTGATAAAGTAAAGCAATTACAGGCGTTTGCATTTCATACAATAAGCGACAACCATATGGCTCCAGCCGATTGCCGATAACCGGTTACAAAACATGATCATCTCATACAATAAAATATAGCATCACGTCTTGACCATATCACATCACAACATGCCCTGCAAAAACAAGTTAGGCGTCCTCTACTTTGTTGTTGCAAATTTTACGTGGCTGCTACGGGCTTAAGCAAGAACCAATCTCACCCACGCATCAAGACCACAGCGATACCCGTCAAATAGACTCCGTTTAACCTTCTCAAGGACGGGCGTAGCCATACTCAGTTCAACTAAAGTGAGAGAGCAGACACCCGCCAGCCACCTTTAAGCACGAGTGCTCTAGCGGTGAAACCAGTCTCGCGTAAGCGTCACGTGTAATGTCGGTCCGGGCGCTTCATCTCACAATACCGCTGAACGAGTATGACATGCTGGTAGGCAGTATGACTTGTATCGCCCACAACTCACTTGTGTTCTACTCGTGCAAAACATCAAACCATAGAAACCTGGCTCGATACCTTTGTTAGGGAGCGTAGTAATTTTTCCCACGCACACGCAAGATCATGGTGATGCATAGCAGCGAGAGGGGAGAGTGTTGTCTACGTACCCTCGTAGACCAAAGCGAAGCGATCTGGCGTAGAGGAAGTAGTCGACGTTCTCCTCGCGATCCAACCGATCCCAGCGCCGTTACTCCGGCGCCCCGAGTTCTTGACACACGTACAGCTCGGTGGCGCTCCTCAGCTCCGATCCAGCAAAGCTCCGGAGAGAGAGTTCGTCAAGACGACGGCGTGGTGGCGATCTTGATGTTCTACCGGCGCAGGCTTCGCCTAAGCACCGCCACGATATGACCGAGGTGGAATATGGTGGAGGGGGCACCGACACAGCTAAGGAACGATCTCAAGGATCAACTTGTGTGTTCTAGGGTGCCCCCCCCCTTTGTATATAAAGGAGCAAGGGGAGGGCGGCCGGCCCTAGGAGGCGCGCCAGGGGGGGGAGTCCTCCTCCTAGTGGGAGTAGGACTCCCTTTCCTAGTCCAACTAGGAAGGAGGAAGGGGAAGGAAAGAGAGGAGAGGGAGAGGAAGGGGCGCGCCCCCCCCTTCCTTCCTTGTCCTATTCGGACTCCCCATGGGGGGCGCCACCTCTTGGTGCAGCCCTCTCTCCCTCTTGGCCCAATAAGGCCCATTACTTCCCGGGGTTCGGTAACCCTCCGGCACTCCGGTTTTCTCCGAAACTTCGGAACCTTTCCGGTGTCCGAATATAGCCGTCAATATATCAATCTTTATGTCTCGACCATTTGAGACTCCTCGTCATGTCCGTGATCACATCCGGGACTCGAACTCCTTGGTACATCAAAATACATAAACTCATAATATAACCGTCATGAAACCTTAAGCGTGCGGACCCTACGGTTCGAGAACAATGTAGACATGGCGAGACACGTCTCCGGTCAATAACCAATAGCGGGACCTGGATGCCCATATTGGCTCCTACATATTCTCGAAGATCTTTATCGGTCGGACCGCATAACAACATCGTTGTTCCCTTTGTCATCGGTATGTTACTTGCCCGAGATTCGATCGTCGGTATCAATACCTAGTTCAATCTCGTTCTTGGCAAGTCTCTTTACTCGTTCCGTAATACATCATATCACAGCTAACTCATTAGTTGTAATGCTTGCAAGGCTTAGTGATGTGCATTACCGAGAGGGGCCAGAGATACCTCTCCGACAATCGGAGTGACAAATCCTAATCTCGAAATCGCCAACCCAACATCCGCCTTTGGAGACACCTGTAGTACTCCTTTATAATCACCCGATTCGTTGTGGCGTTTGGTAGTACCAAAGTGTTCCTCCGTAAACGGAGTTGCATAATCTCATAGTTATAGGAACATGTATAAGTCATGGATAAAAGCAATAGCAACATACTAAGCGATCGGATGCTAAGCTAATGGAATGGGTCATGTCAATCAGATCATTCAACTAATGATGTGACCTTGTTAATCAAATGACAACTCCTTTGTCTATGGTTAGGAAACTTAACCATCTTTGATTAACAAGCTAGTCTAATAGAGGCATACTAGTGACACTCTGTTTGTCTATGTATTCACACATGTATTATGTTTCCGGTTAATACAATTCTAGCATGAATAATAAACATTTATCATGAAATAAGGAAATAAATAATAACTTTATTATTGCCTCTAGGGCATATTTCCTTGATCTCCCACTTGCACTAGAGTCAATAATCTAGATTACATAGTAATGATTCTAACACCCATGGAGTCTTGGTGCTGATCATGTTTTGCTCGTGGAAGAGGCTTAGTCAACGGTCTGCTACATTCAGATCCGTATGTATCTTGCAAATCTCTATGTCTCCCACGGACTAAGTCCCGGATGGAATTGAAGCGTCTCTTGATGTGTTTGGTTCTCTTGTGAAATCTGGATTCCTTTGCTAAAGCAATTGCTCGATATTGTCACAAAAGATTTTCATTGGACCCGATGCACTAGGTATGACACCTAGATCGGATATGAACTCCTTCATCCAGACTCCTTCATTAGCTGCTTCCGAAGCTGCTATGTATTCCGCTTCACATGTAGATCCCGCTTCTGACGCTTTGTTTAGAACTGCACCAACCGACAGCTCCTCCGTTTAGTGTAAATCGTATCCGGTTTGCGATTTAGAATCGTCCGGATCAGTGTCAAAGCTTGCATCAACGTAACCGCCACGATGAGCTCTTTGTCACCTCCATATACGAGAAACATATCCTTAGTCCTTTTCGGTATTTCAGGATGTTCTTGACCGCTGTCCGATGATCCTCTGGATTACTTTGGTACCTCCTGCTAAGCTTATAGCAAGGCACACATCAGGTCTGGTACACAGCATTGCATACATGATAGAGCCTATGGCTGAGGCATAGGAACATCTTTCATTTTTCTCTATCTTCTGCGGTGGTGGGCATTGAGTCTTACTCAACTTCACACCTTGTAACACAGGCAAGAACCCTTTCTTTGCTTGATCCATTTTGAACTTCTTCAAAATTTTGTCAAGGTATGTGCTTTGTGAAAGTCAATTAAGCGTCTTGATCTATCTCTATAGATTTTGATGCCCAATATGTAAGCAGCTTCACCGAGGTCCTTCATCGAAAAACTCTTATTCAAGTATCCCTTTATGCTATCCAGAAATTCTATATCATTTCCGATTAGTAATATGTCATCTACATATAATATCGAAATGCTACTGAGCTCCCACTCACTTTCTTGTAAATCAAAGCTTCTCCAAAAGTCTGTATAAACCAAAATGCTTTTATCACACTATCAAAGCGTTTATTCCAACTCGAGATGCTTGCACCAGTCCATAAATGGATCGCTGGAGCTTGCACACTTTGTTAGCTCCTTTGGATCGATAAAACCTTCGGTTGCATCATATACAACTCTTCTTCCGTAAATCCATTCAGAATGCAGTCTTTACATCCATTTGCCAAATTTCATAATCATAAAATGCGCAATTGCTAACATGATTCGGACAGACTTAAGCATCGCTCACGGGTGAGAAGGTCTCATCGTAGTCAATCCCTTGAACTTGTCGAAAACCCTTTGCGACAAGTCGAGCTTTGTAGACAGTAATATTACCGTCGCGTCGGTCTTCTTCTTGAAGATCCACTTGTTTTCTATTGCTTGCCGACCCTCGGGCAAGTCAACCAAAGTCCACACTTTGTTTTCATACATGGATCCCATCTCAGATTTCATGGCCTCAAGCCATTTTGCGAATCTGGGCTCACCATCGCTTCTTCATAGTTCGTAGGTTCATCATGATCTAGTAGCATGACTTCCGAACAGGATTACCGTACCACTCAGTGCGGATCTTACTCTGGTTGATCTACGAGGTTACGTAGTAACTTGATCTGAAGTTTCATGATCAACATCATCAACTTCCTCACTATTTGGTGTAGATGTCGCAGAAACTGGTTTACGTGATAAACTACTTTCAAATAAGGGAGAAGGTACAGATTACCTCATCAAGTTCTACTTTCCTCCCACTCACTTCTTTCGAGAGAAACTCCTTCTCTAGAAAGGATCCATTCTTAGCAACAAATGTCTTGCCTTCGGATCTGTGATAGAAGGTGTACCCAACTGTCTCCTTTGGGTATCCTATGAAGACACATTTCTCCAATTTAGGTTCGAGCTTATCAGGTTGAAGCTTTTCACATAAGCATCGCATCCCCAAACTTTAAGAAACGACAACTTTGGTTTCTTGCTAAACCATAGTTCATAAGGTGTCGTCTCAGCGGATTTTGATGGTGTTCTATTCAGCGTGAATGCGGCCGTCTCAAGAGCATAACCCCAAAGCGATAGCGGTAAATCTGTAAGAGACATCATAGATCGCACCATATCTAGTAAAGTGCGACACGACGTTCGGACACACCATTGCGCTGTGGTGTTCCGGGTGGCGTGAGTTGCGAAACTATTCCGCATTGTTTCAAATGTAGACCAAACTCGTAACTCAAATATTCGCCTCCACGATTAGATCGTAGAAACTTTATTTTCTTATTACGATGATTTTCAACTTCACTCTGAAATTCTTTGAACTTTTCAAATGTTTCAGACTTATGTTTCATTTAGTAGATATACCCATATCTGCTTAAATCATCTGTGAAGGTGAGAAAATAACGATATCCGCCACGAGCCTCAACATTCATCGGACCACGTACATCTGTATGTATGATTTCCAACAAATCTGTTGCTCTCTCCATAGTACCGAGAAGCGGGTTTTAGTCATCTTGCCCATGAGGCACGGTTCATAAGTGCCAAGTGATTCATAATCAAGTGACTCCAAAAGTCCATCAATATGGAGTTTCTTCATGCGCTTTATACCGATATGACCTAAGCGGCGGTGCCACAAATAAGTTGCACTATCATTATCAACTCTGCATTTTTGGTTTCAACATTATGAATATGTGTATCACTACTATCGAGATTCATTAAAATAGACCACTCTTCAAGGGTGCATGACCATAAAAGATATTATTCATATAAATAGAACAACCATTATTCTCGATTTAAATGAATAACCGTCTCGCATCAAACAAGATCCAGATATAATGTTCATGCTCAACGCCGGCACCAAATAACAATTATTTAGGTCTAAAACTAATCCGAAGGTAGATGTAGAGGTAGCGTGCCGACCGCGATTACATCGACTTTGGAACCATTTCCCACGCGCGATCGTCACCTCGTCCTTTGCCGGTGTTAAGCAATCCGTAGTCCTGCTTTGAGTTGCAAATATTAGCAGAACCAGTATCAAATACCAGTGCTCTGCGAGCTCTAGTAAGGTACACATCAATAACATGTATATCACATATACCTTTGTTCACCTTGCCATCCTTCTTATCCGCCAAATACTTGGGGCAGTTCCGCTTCGGTGACGATCGCTTGCGGAGAAGCACTCAGTTTCAGGTTTAGGTCCAGACTTGGGTTTCTTCTCTGAGCAGCAACTTGTTTGCTGTTGTTCTTGAAGTTCCTTCTTCTTCCCTTTGCCTTTCTTCTTGAAACTAGTGGTCTTATTGACCATCAACACTTGATGCTCCTTCTTGATTTCTACCTCCGCAGCCTTTAGCATTGCGAAGAGCTCGAGCATAGTCTTTACTAACCCTTGCATATTATAGTTCATCACGAAGCCTTTGTAGCTTGGTGGCGGTGATTGAAGAATTCTGTCAATGACACAATCATCCGGAAGATTAACTCCCAGTTGAGTCAAGTGATTGTAATACCCGGACATTACGAGTATGTGCTCACCGACAGACCCATTCTCTTCCATCTTACAGCTATAGAACTTATTGGAGACTTCATATCTCTCAATCCGGGCATTCTGTTGAAATATCAACTTCAACTCTGGAACATCTCATATGCTCCATGACGTTCAAAACGTCGTTGAAGACCCGGTTCTAAGCCGTAAAGCATGGCACATCGAACTATAGAGTAGTCATCGCTTTGCTCGCCAGACGTTCTTAACGTCGTCGGTTGCATCAAGAAGAGTTCTGGCACCTAGCGGTGCATCCGGGGCGTAACTCTTACGTGCAGCAATGAGGATAATCCTCGAGTTACGGACCCAGTCCGTGTAATTGCTACCATCATCTTTCAACTTTGCTTTCTCAAGGAACGCATTAAAATTCAACGGAACAACAGACGAGCCATCTATCTATAAACAAACATAGACAAGCAAGATACTATCGGTACTAAGTTCATGATAAATTTAAGTTCAATTAATCATATTACTTAAGAACTCCCACTTAGGCAGACATCTCTCTAGTCATCTAAGTGATCACGTGATCCAAATCAACTAAACCATAACCGATCATCATGTGAGATGGAGTAGTTTTCAATGGTGAACATCTTATGTTGATCATATCTACTATATGATTCACGCTCGACCTTTCGGTCTCCGTGTTCGAGGCCATATCTGCATATGCTAGGCTCGTCAAGTATAACTTGAGTATTCTGCGTGTGCAAAACTGGCTTGCACCCGTTGTAGATGGACGAGAGCTTATCACACCCGATCATCACGTGGTGTCTCGACACGACGAACTTTGGCAGCGGTGCATACTCGGGAGAACACTACTTGATAATTTTAGTGAGAGATCATCTTAAAATGCTACCGTCAATCAAAGCAAAATAAGATGCATAAAGGATAAACATCACATGCAATCAATATAAGTGATATGATATGGCCATCATCATCTTGTGCTTGTGATCTCCATCTCCAAGCACCGTCGTGATCACCATCGTCACCGGCGCGACACCTTGATCTCCATCGTAGCATCGTTGTCGTATCGCCATCTATTGCTTCTCGACTATCGCTACCGCTTAGTGATAAAGTAAAGCAATTACAGGCGTTTGCATTTCATACAATAAGCGACAACCATATGGCTCCAGCCGATTGCCGATAACCGGTTACAAAACATGATCATCTCATACAATAAAATATAGCATCACGTCTTGACCATATCACATCACAACATGCCCTGCAAAAACAAGTTAGGCGTCCTTTACTTTGTTGTTGCAAATTTTACGTGGCTGCTACGGGCTTAAGCAAGAACCAATCTCACCTACGCATCAAGACCAAAACGATACTTCGTCAAATAGACTCCGTTTTAACCTTCTCAAGGACCGGGCGTAGCCATACTCGGTTCAACTAAAGTGAGAGAGACAGACACCCGCCAGCCACCTTTAAGCACGAGTGCTCGCAACGGTGAAACCAGTCTCGCGTAAGCGTACGCGTAATGTCGGTCCGGGCCGCTTCATCTCACAATACCGCTGAACCAAAGTATGACATGCTGGTAGGCAGTATGACTTGTATCGCCCACAACTCACTTGTGTTCTACTCGTGCAAAACATCAAACCATAGAAACCTGGCTCTGATACCACTGTTGGGGAACGTAGTAATTTTTCCTACGCACACGCAAGATCATGGTGATGCATAGCAACGAGAGGGGAGAGTGTTGTCTACGTACCCTCGTAGACCAAAGCGGAAGCGATCACAACGTAGAGGAAGTAGTCGTACGTTCTCCTCGCGATCCAACCGATCCCAGCGCCGTTACTCCGGCGCCTCCGAGTTCTTGACACACGTACAGCTCGGTGGCGCTCCTCAGCTCCGATCCAGCAAAGCTCCGGGAGAGAGAGTTCCACAAGACGACGGCGTGGTGACGATCTTGATGTTCTACCAACGCAGGCTTCGCCTAAGCACCGCCACGATATGACCGAGGTGGAATATGGTGGAGGGGCACCGACACGGCTAAGGAACGATCTCAAGGATCAACTTGTGTGTTCTAGGGTGCCCCCTGCCCTGTATATAAAGGAGCAAGGGGAGGGCCGGCCGCCCTAGGAGGCGCGCCAGGGGGGGAGTCCTCCTCCTAGTGGGAGTAGGACTCCCTTTCCTAGTCCAACTAGGAAGGAGGAAGGGGAAGGAAAGAGAGGGAGAGGAGAGGGAAGGGGGCGCGCCCCTTCCTTGTCCTATTCGGACTCCCCATGGGGGCGCCACCTCCTGGTGCAGCCCTCTCTCTCCCTCTTGGCCCAATAAGGCCCATTACTTCCCGGGGTTCGGTAACCCCTCCGGCACTCCGGTTTTCTCCGAAACTTCCAGAACCTTTCCGGTGTCCGAATATAGCCGCCCAATATATCAATCTTTATGTCTCGACCATTTGAGACTCCTCGTCATGTCCGTGATCACATCCGGACTCGAACTCCTTGGTACATCAAAATACATAAACTCATAATATAACCGTCATCGAAACCTTAAGCGTGCGGACCCTACGGTTCGAGAACAATGTAGACATGGCCGAGACCGTCTCGGTCAATAACCAATAGCGGGACCTGGATGCCCATATTGGCTCCTACATATTCTACGAAGATCTTTATCGGTCAGACCGCATAACAACATACGTTGTTCCCTTTGTCATCGGTATGTTACTTGCCCGAGATTCGATCATCGGTATCCAATACCTAGTTCAATCTCGTTACTGGCAAGTCTCTTTACTCGTTCCTTAATACATCATCTCACAGCTAACTCATTAGTTGTAATGCTTGCAAGGCTTAGTGATGTGCATTACCGAGAGGGCCCAACCTCTCCGACAATCGGAGTGACAAATCCTAATCTCAAATCGCCAACCCAACATCTGCCTTTGGAGACACCTGTAGTACTCCTTTATAATCACCCGATTCGTTGTGACGTTTGGTAGTACCAAAGTGTTCCTCCGTAAGCGGAGTTGCATAATCTCATAGTTATAGGAACATGTATAAGTCATGGATAAAAGCAATAGCAACATACTAAGCGATCGGATGCTAAGCTAATGGAATGGGTCATGTCAATCAGATCATTCAACTAATGATGTGACCTTGTTAATCAAATGACAACTCCTTTGTCTATGGTTAGGAAACTTAACCATCTTTGATTAACAAGCTAGTCTAGTAGAGGCATACTAGTGACACTCTGTTTGTCTATGTATTCACACATGTATTATGTTTCCGGTTAATACAATTCTAGCATGAATAATAAACATTTATCATGAAATAAGGAAATAAATAATAACTTTATTATTGCCTCTAGGGCATATTTCCTTCACTCCTCACATGGCAATTGGGGCATCTCGACATATGTGGGTGCCGGAGAGATGTAGGTGCAAATGTCTCCATGCGCGGTCGCGTAGCTTGACTCGGAGTATGAGTCCAATGTGGGCGTCGTCTTCATGTTGTTGAAGAGGTTCGCGCTCGTCGCCGTGGTCGAAGGGGATGGCCCTTGCTCGACCGTCTTGTCACCGTCTTGGTGTTGGAGGCCCATATGATGTGGCACCTCATAGCTCGTCTCCATGACCGAAGGGAGTTTCCCATGCTCGGCCATCTTCCTTGAGGGGCTTCCGAAGATGGAAGTGTCGCCCTCGCTCGTAGGTGGTCGCCTTGGACTTGATGAAGTCGAAGTAGGCGTACACGTGGGAAGTAGGCGAGGATGCCGTACGTCCATAGGCGAAGATGCCTTGAGAACACTTGGCGAAGATGCCAAAGTGGTTGATGTATCCGTAGCGCCGTCTTGGTTGTGGTCGTCTCGCGGTTTTCTTTTATGCTCATGAAGCTTCGACTTGGCGTGAGGTAGCGCTTGTTGGGACTTGTGCCTTTGCGTTTGTTGAGCATTTTCATGATGATGGTGTCGTTGTCGCACTTGGGCTCGTAGTAGATGTCGTTCGTCGTCGTCGTGCACATGATGCTTGGATGTGACTTGCCCTTCATGACGATGTTGATCATGAACGTGATGGTGGTCGCCATGTAGATGTGGACGAGGACGATTTGCACTTGCATCTTTTTCGCGCTCCGAAGACTTGTGGCTTGAATGTCGCCGCCTTGAAGATGACGAAGGGAAGAAGACATGATCAAGGCCGAATCTCCTCCATCCTTGCATCTTGCTCCTCTTTATGTGCGGCAAGCTTCTTGTCAAGTAGTCCCTTCTCCTTGCTTCGGAGTGATGAATGTCGATGGAGATGTTCTCGATCGCCTCGCAATCTTGATTGTGTGCCTTGCACTTGTCGTTGTAGATCAAAGAGAGACACTTTGGTGATGTAGTTGTTCACGCCGTCGTTGTTGTCGAAGACCGGAGATGAAATGCCTTGCCTATCCATCACAAGACTCGAGAAAATATGAGTGGGAGAAAGAGAAGAACTTATACCAATGTACCTTGACCGATGTTGACAATGAATCAAGTTCACTCAAATGCGGACAATGAAATAGCACTATTGGTACCAATCCTTGTCGGTTCTCACACCTACACAAGTAAAGCTTATGGAGGAGCTCGGTGAGGATAGTGGCACAAAAATTTGATGCAAAATGTTAGCAAGAGTCAATAATGTTGAAAGAGATTCACAAATTCACAAGTGAAACAAATGGACCAATAGCAAAGAATGGCACACGGAAACACACACACGGATAGATAAATGGGGCCGTGCAACCAAGGAATGAGCACAAAATGTGGAATCCACGGAAAACGCTCGTGTTGCACAACTCAAGAGAGACGCTAGCACGAATGCTCAATAGGCGGATACGACACTTGTGCACAACCTATAAGATGCAAAATGGATAAACTTCTATCCCAAGTATGCTATGTATGTATGGTTCCCGGTGTTTCTCTCAAGATGATCCAAGATGATCGGATATGACAATCTTATATGCAATGTGGTTATGATGCTATGGCACTTGCTTACAAGCTCTTTGCTCTCTCTTTTTTTTCTTTTGCTTAAAAGCTTATTCTCTTTTTTTTTCTATGGCCACTTTGCACAATGCACAAACCAAGATAGCAATTTTGTGTATGCGGGAACAAGCTTGTGACACAAGATATGATACCAATATAGGCACCACAATGATATGGTATATATGCAATGGAAGTATGATCACTAATGTGCACAAGTAACGTTGCCGACAATACTCAAATGGCTAGTCTCGATAGGCAAGTAACGCAAAAGTAAGGCTAGGGGTTAACAATGCAATGGCAAGGGGAATATACAATGGAGGGATACCACAATACCAAGATGATATGGAGGTTACCGTCCGACGATGATGAGTAGCGGTGTTCTTGATGTAGATACCAAGATGATGGAGACTCATCCCTAAGTAGCCGAAACACCTTAGGAAACGGAAAAACCGCGAACTCAAAATCTCAAACGTCAAATGTCAAAATGGTGGTAGCGGGAATGCGGTGGTGGTTTGCACTTGGCAATGCGGAAGTGGAATGATGGGCTATACACGTGTCGGAGTTGAAGTTGCCATCCCTAAGTAGCCGAAACACCTTAGGAGACACAAGCCACAACTCAAACAAGCTCAAACAACTATTGGGTTAAGTTGAGGTGGTTGAAGTGTATGGTGGGCAAGCCTATGCGGAAGTTATGGTGGTGGTGGTGGTTGATGAAGATGTAACCGTCCCTAAGTAGCCTAAACACCTTAGGAGACTCGAATCACAACTCAAACAACCTCAAATGCAAAGGGGAACAAAATTGGTTAGGTTGCAGAAGTCGGTGGTGGCTAAGCGGATGATATGGTGGAAGGCCTAGGCAAACTTGCCAAATTTTCAAAAATTTGATGGAGTCAAATGGTGGTGGTAGTATTTTTATGGGAAGGGGGATGTCAATAGCTTCAAAACGAGCTAAAGAACGTCAAAATCGGACTCCGGATGAATTAGTTATGGACAAAACGGTGAAACGGAAAAAACAGAAATCCCAAGGGCCGGACATCCGGGGCGGGCCGGATTTCCGGACCTGATGTCCGAACCGAGCGGATTTGGTGCTCCAGGCCCGGATGTCCGGCTTTAGGCCGGATGTCCGCCGATGGTCCGGATGTCCGCCTGAGGCCGGATGTCCGCCCGACGATTCCAGATCTCGTTTGGGCGGAATTTTTCGAATTGGGACGGAAATTGATGATTTCAAGGTCAAAATTGGAGAGATTTCGTGGATGGAAAGTGGGGAAACTTGGGGAAATGCTAGATCCACTCGAAACCAAGCAAATCCATGGATCAAAATCAACAAAACATCATCAAAACTAACAAGTCACAAAAAAAATTGGGGCTATTTTTGGTGGGGATTTTCAGATTTAGGACGAAATCAACAAAATCAAGCTAGAAAAAGAGGGGTAGGGGCTCCAAAAACGTGATCAACCTAAGCTCTGATACCATAGATGATGTAGGGCGGAACCCTACGTGGACGATCTTTCACGTTGGAGCGGATCCTACGGTGGATTACGAAGAACGCGCGGAAGAACAAGAGGGAAACACGTGGAGGAACGAGGGAAAACACTCAACCAACAAGGAATCGGTCACACAAATGCTAGATCAAAGAACACAAGGAGAGATACATGATTCAAGGTCAACAAAGGACGATACAAACGGTAGCCGTTCTTCTCCGTGAGGAGGTCTTGATGGGGGCCACCCAAGAGGGGGTCTTAAATCCAAGGTGGATCTTCTCCGAAGAGGGGTCGCGGTCTCTCTCGTCGAGTAGATCCGGTATGGATGAGCGAAGCTCTATCTAATGAGCTAAATCAACGCTAACCTAGAAAGAGGAAAGGGATGAAGTATATATAGTCTAGGGGGCGAAGGGGTACAAGGGCCTCGGCCCGGATGCACTGCACGCAGGCAAGGGAGGCCGGATGTCCGGGCGTCGGGCCGGATGTCCGGGCTTTCCCGAGACGCCGGATGTCCGGGCTAGCCGGCCGGATGTCCGGGCTGGCGCGGCTGGTTCCTGTCGATTCGGGTGCGGGGCGCCGGATTTCCGGGCGAGGGGCCGGATATCCGGGGCTTCATGGGAGGCCGGATGTCCGGGGCCTGGGGGCCGGATGTCCGAGCCCTGTAGTTTGGCGGCAGCTGTGATGAGCGCCGGATGTCCGGGCTGGGGCCGGATGTCCGGGCTTGCGGGAAGGGCCGGATGTCCGGGCTGACGCCGGATGTCCGGGCTCTGCAAACCGTCTCCGGTTCCTCTCGTCGTGTTCCTTCATCCTTGTACTTGGGGACTTGTCCATCATTCCGAGCATCTCCGAGAGGGTCTCCTTGGTACCTAGGCATGCATAGAGTCCTCGCCTTAGGTAGCAACCATGTCTCACACGAATGGAAAGGGGAAGCATGTAGGAACGGGTTCACCTTGTGTCCAATGGCGAATAGTCGAGGTCTCATATCCTGTATCCTTGGGGCTTGGGGAGTAGTCGGAGTGTACATGGTGATGGACGTGGGATGCTCCGCATCAACAAGTGTGGTAAAAGGATAATAGCATTGTCCCTTCTCTCTTTTTCTCTCTTTTTTTGGGCCTCTCTTTTTTTTGGCCTTGCTTTTTTTTTCTTCTTTTTTTCATACGGACTCCGAATTGGGTGATTCTTTTTTTGTTGGAAAGTAGATTTCGTCCTCTTTCCAACCCAATTGGATTCACCTTTAAATTCGTCCAGAGCGTTGAGATATGGATGAAACAATCTGACGCTATAGCAGAATCCGAGTAAAACAACAAGTACAAAGGTGTTGCATCACCTCCACTTGGGCCCATGAGCCTTGTACGACCTAGGGTTGGTTTTAGGCTGCCTTGGGACGTCCTCCCACCTCCTTGGCCGCCACCCCTTGCTCCTATATAAGTAGATCCATCTAGTAGCTTTTTTCGGGATTTGTTTAGTTAAAGTTAGCCATTGCAACCGTCGTACCGTTTGTGTCCAACGACCAGACCAGGACCGCTTTCGGATCCCCACCATTATCAATACTTCATATATATTCACAATATTCAGATTGCTTTATCATATTCTTGCTCGTTCTTCGATTGTTTGCAGGAATAGACCTTCGTGGTCAGGCTGATCGTGCTTCCGGCATCGTCAGTAACCTCAGGAGATTGGTTTAGCGATTGCTAAGGCGCAACGTCATGCACGTTTCTAGTCGGATCGTCAAAGTCGTCTCCACCAAATCAATAGTTATCATCTCATCGAAAGATCGGGACACCTCGCCTCTATCAAGTGGTATCAGTTTTCAGGTTGCTCGGTGAGAATTTCCAGTTTCCCCTAGATTAGATTTATTTTCATACCTATTGACCAAGAAAAAGCCACAAAAAAGTTAGATCTTTTCATCCTTTTGTCCAAGCCAGTCTGAACCTTTGCAATTTTCTTTTCATTGTTTGCATTATTAAATTATCGGTTGCATCATCGTGTTGAGTTGCTGGTCTTAGTGTCTAGTTCGTTTAGAGTTTCGAGTTCTGTTCACATTAGTCACGTCGCCGCTGCATCGTTATCCCTTCCGCTGTCCACCACACTTTCCATCAATTTTCACCACGTGCTACCCATAGTTCATTGTCACAATCATAGTTGAGGTCGTTCACATCTTCGCTTGATCCAATCTGCACCATATCTAGTTTGTCTTGAAAGAGGGCAGAAAAAAACAGAGAAAAAAAGTCAGAGTGAAAAAAAGTAGAAAAAAAGTGTGAGGAAAAAAAAGAGAGAAGAAAAAAAACAAAATTCGAATCTATCTAGACTCAATCTCGTAGTTGAATTCGGATTGGAATCTGTTTTGTGCACTGATCAGTAAAATAGGTGTAACTTCCTCATACGAAGTCCGTTTTGGCTCCGCGAGTACTCAAATGAAAGCTAGCGACGTGCCGCACCTAAATAGTTGCAGAAGCAAGTGCACTATTTGGCACCTCAAAATCGGCTTCTAAATAGGTCTTTATGCTCTCCGAAGTTTGTGACACAGCTTATTCCAGTTTTTCAAGCCAGTTTTAGAATTTTTTGACTCCTCTTATCAACTCGGAATTGAGTGATTCTTTTTGCGTTTGAAAGCTTGAGTCAGTGCCATTCTTGAGAAAAGTTATCAGAAAATTGGTTCAAACTTTTCAAAAGGAAAGTTGGAGAGAGAGTTGTTGTATATCCTGCTTGGCAGTTGTTTTTCATCATTATCTTTACTGCCGTTGTGATCTTTACTTATATCTTGCTGTCCAGAGCTACTTAGTATCCTTCATTGATGCTAGTTGTGCTACGCCGTGACCTCATTAGTGTTCTAGGCTCGCGTCTCTAGTCCTGTCTAGCCTAGGACCAGCACAGTACCGTCGTTGAGCGTTTATTCAACATTGCATCTTTGAATTGATTATTGCTAAATTTTTTACCTATTGCCTCTAATTTCCAGTTTCCCTTAGATTAGATTTATTTTCTTACCTATTGTCCAAGAAAAAGCCACAAAAAAGTTAGATCTATTCATCCTTTTGTCCAAGCCATTCTGAGCCTTTGCAATTTTCTTTTCATTGTTTGCATTATTGAATTATCGGTTGCATCGTCGTGTCGAGTTGCTGGCATTAGTGTCTAGTTCGTTTAGAGTTTCGAGTTCTGTTCACATTAGTCACGTCGCCGCTGCATCGTTATCCCTTCCGCTGTCCACCACACCATCCATCAATTTTCACCACTTGCTACCCATATATAGTTCATTGTCACAATCATAGTTGAGGACGTTCACATCTTCGCTTGATCCAATCTGCATCTTATCTAGTTTGTCTTGGAAAGAGGGAAAGAAAAAAAGACAGCAAAAAAAAGAGAGAAAAAAAGAAAAAAAGTCATAGAAAAAAAAGAGAAAGAAAAAAGTGAGGAAAAAACGAGAGAAGAAAAAAAAGCAAAATTCGGATCTATCTAGACTCAATCTCGTAGTTGAATTCGGTTTGGAATCTGTTTTCTGCACTGTTCAGTAAAACAGGCATAACTTCCTCATACGAAGTCCGTTTTGACTCCGCAAGTACTCAAATTAAAGCTGGTAACGAGCCGCATCTAAATAGTTTTAGAAGCATGTTCAATATTTGGCATCTCAAAATCGGCTTCTAAATAGGCCTTTTTGCCCTCCGAAGTTCGTGAACACAGCTTGTTACAATTTTTCAGGCCAGTTTTAGAATTCTTTGACTCCTCATATCAATTCGCAATTGAGTGATTCTTTTTGCATTGGAAAGCTTGAGTTAGTAGCATTCTTCGAAAATTTATCAGAAAATTGGCTCAACTTTTCAAGAGGAAAGTTGGAGAGAGTTGTTGTATATCCTGCTTGGCGGTTGTTTTTCATCATTATCTTCACTGCCATTGTGATCTTCACTTATATCTTGCTGTCCAGAGCTACTTAGTATCCTTCATTGATGCTAGTTATGCTACGCCGTAACCTCATTAGTGTTCTAGGCTTGCGTCTCTAGTCCGGTCTAGTCTAGGACCAGCACAGCACCGTTGTTGAGCGTTTATTCAACATTGCATCTTTGAATTGATTATTGCTAATTTTTTTGCTACAATATATATCCAACCCAGCTCCACATATTTCTACACCGTGTATCGTCGTTCCCGGCAATCGCTTTACACAATCTTTGAGTTACTTGACACGCTGGTTGCTGTCACCACTGCCGGATGGTAAGAACTTGTAAGATATTGATATTTTCTTTCTTGTGAGCACTTTACAACCACATCCTAGTAGTTCATAGGAACATTATTCTCGAATTTTGTTTCTTGTTTCTACTAATCATGACAGTCCGGAGATAGAAGTTCTTGGACGACGGACACATCTTCACCATCATGAGAGTTGGGACAACACACACAAGCACATGGTCAGGTTATCTCTTTACCGTCATTTGAGGGTAGATTTAATCCTGCTATTTATCTAGCTTGGTTGGTTGAAGTAGAACATGTTTTTAGTCACCATGACTTTTCTGAACTTAAGCGAGTACGAGCTGCCACTAGAGCATTTACTGGTTTTGCTTCTGTTTGGTGGAGTGTGCATTGTAAGAAAACATTGATAACTAACCCACAACCTGGAAAGATTTTGTAAGGAGACAACAATTTTTCCCTCCTTACTATCGTCGTGAATTGCTTCGCAAATTTGAACAATTTAAACAAGGCAACAACACTGTTCATGCTTACTACCAAGAGTTCAAATCTTATATGCATCATTGTGACATAGAAGAATCTGAGGATGATACAATGAATAGATTTTTTGGTGGTTTGAATCATGATATTCAGGCACGATTTCAGTATATTCCTCGTTGCATTACTGGTATGTATGTTCGTGCTTGTACCTTTGAGAGACAGTTACAGGAGGATGCATTGGGTGACTACAACAACTACTATTCTAGTTCATGCTCACCACCACCGCTTGGTTCCTCCACCGTTGCACCTACTAGAACAGCCACACCTCAGATTGTGAGCTCTACATCATCTCAAGAGTATGGTACATTGCCATCATCTGTACCTACATCAGCTACATCTTTGCAACAAGGTAACTATAAAGGTATTGATGATATAACTTCACATGAGAATGATGCATGCCTAGTTAACTTGAATACATCATGTGTTGTGTTACCTGTTGATTTGAGCGCATCACCTATTTTAGAGAATCATGTTACTGTCATGAATGCGTCATGTGATCAAACAACTAAATACCAACACTTTTGAGTGCACCCAATGAATTAATTGTTGATGCAAAAGAACCAATGTTTAATCATTTTGATATGACCTCTAATCTTGGTGATGGTTCTGTGTAAATGACTTATTGCATGTTCGCTTATTTAAGTACAGCATGTAAATTTGATGCAAGTAAGGTTTATTCACCAATGTAGGGATGGTTTAATGATGAATATTGTCAATCTTTTCATATGAATAAGAGCTTCACTTATATGTGCAAACTGAGTTGCAATACTTTCATGCCTTCTACTTCTTGCGATAATATTTTGGCTTTATATTTTATTAACTATGAAAGTTACTCATGTATACATGTGTCATATGTGCAAAATCCACGGGAAGTAAAAATGGATGATATATACATATACAACATGTACACCTTGTCTCTTTTGTTAGCCACATTTCCGATTAAGCAACGCCGAAGACGGCTTTATTTTTAAGAAGGGGAGGATGATGAGGACATGACTACCTTGGATACAACCAAAAACATTGCATACACGCATATTTGTCAAGTGATTTCTAGTGTAAACTATTCAATAATCTATTTATGTTATCTAGAACAAAAATACTTCACACACTTTTGTGTTTTGTCTCATTGCAGGTGTATGGGACATTTGTACAGTCCACATACGAAGATAGGGGAAAAGGAGAAGTTTAGGTTCTGTTCAAAAAGTCCTCTCACGTCACTTTTGGGCCAAGAGAAGATAGAGTCCAAGTCTCTCACGTTCTGGATTCAGATTCGGAATGCACAGACATACGACTCAAAACGCCAACAACTTTTTCATACAGACGAATTGGGTGATTCTTTTTTTGTTGGAAAGTAGATTTCGTCCTCTTTCCAACCCAGTTGGATTCACCTTTAAATTTGTCCTGAGCGTTGAGATATGGACGAAACAATCTGACGCTATAGCAGAATCCGAGTCAAACAACAAGTCCAAAGGTGTTGCATCACCTCCACTTGGGCCCATGAGCCTTGTACGACCTAGGGTTGGTTTTAGGCTGCCTTGGGACGTCCTCCCACCTCCTTGGCCGCCACCCCTTGCTCCTATATAAGTAGATCCATCTAGTAGCTTTTTCCTGGGGATTTGTTTAGTTAAAAGTTAGCCATTGCAACTTCGTGTACTTCGTTTGTGTCCAACGAACAGACCAGGACCGCTTTCGGATCCCCACCATTATCAATACTTCATATATATTCACAATATTCAAATTGCTTTATCATATTCTTGCTCGTTCTTCGATTGCTTGCAGGAATAGACCTTCGTGGTCAGGCTGATCGTGCTTCCAGCATCGTCAGTAACCTCAGGAGATTGGTTTAGCGATTGCTAAGGCGCAACGTCGTGCATGTTTGTAGTCGGATCGTCAAAGTCGTCTCCACCAAATCAATAGTTATCATCCCATCGAAAGATCGGGACACCTCGCCTCTATCACCTGCAGAGTTTAATCTTTTCGAGAGTCGTGCCCCTGGTTATGTGGCAGATTGGAAATTTATAATATCCGGTTGTAGAGAACTTGACAACAGATCAAATTAAAATACACAGACTGCGTGCTTAACCGTGACCGTCTCTTTTTGAGAGAGTTTGGGAAGAGAACACGGAGGGGTATGTTTGACTCATAAGTAGTTCAGGATCACTTCTTGATCATTACTAGATTACGACCGTTATGCGTAGCTTACTCTTCTTACTCTTGTATTCGTAAGTTAGCCGCCATACAATGCTTAGTTCTTTCTGCAACCTCACCACTTATCCATTCCATACCCATGAAGCTTTGCTAGTATTGATACCCATGATAATGGAATTGCTGAGTCCTCGTGGCTCACAAATTACTACAACAACAGTTGCAGGTACATGTAATAAGATGATTTGATGTGAGAACGATGCTTGCTTGTTTTGGAGTTCTTTCGCTTCTTCTTCTTCGACCAAGGGATAGGTTCCGGGTCGTGAGCCTGGGATTAGCAGGGTGGATGTCATTCTTTGTTTTTCGTTTGGTTTCATCCGTAGTCGGATCCTGCTCTTCTGTATGATGATTGCTATGTATTGATGTATTCATGTATTCATGATGAAGCTTGTGGCGAGTGTAAGCCTTTATCTTGTATTCTCATCTATTCAGTACATGGTATGTTGTAATCATATCCACCTTGTTATGCGCTTGAAATGCGGTTGTGCCCCAATCATGAGTTCATCACGTGATTGGGATATAATCGCATCTTGGGCGCTACAGTCTTGTATTATATGAGTCTTTGCTTGTTTTGCTTTTTAGTTTGTCGCAATTATACTTGTTGGACACACCTATTTGAGAGAGCCAAAATGATGCTATGATTTATTAGAATTGCTCTATGTGCTTCACTTAATTTTTTTGAGCTATGGAATTGCTCCAGTATTTCACTATATCTTTTTGAGCACGATTTGCTTTAGTTTTTGAAGAAATACTCTCATGCTTCACTTAGATTAATTTAAGAGTTAGTAAAATTTTAAAGAAATTCTCTCATGCTTCCATTATAGTATTTTGAGAGACGATTTTTATGCTCATGTTCTTCACTTAAATTTGTTTGAGCTTGTCAAAAGCAATTGCAACATATAAAATTAGTCCCAAAGTGATAGATATTCAAGAGGGATATAATAAAAAATCTCATGAAGATCGTAGGACAAAATAAACTTGATTTTTTGTAATAGTTTTGAGATATGATGATAGTAAGATATGAGTCATGTTGGTGAGTAATTATGCTTTAGTAAGAATATTGGTGTTAAGGTTTGTGATTCCATATGAAAGCACGAAAGTCGATAGTTATGCAATGAAATTACATCCTACTTGTGGTGCATTATTCGGTGTTAGTTATGCTTAATGCTTGTTTATGTGAATTTCTGTTTATTGGTTGGTTGCTTCTCAATCTATTAGCTAGCTTTTCCTTGTACTAAGTGGGAATACTACTTGTGCATCCAAAATCCTTTAAGCTAGTTATGCCATATGAGTCCACAATACCTACCTATATGTGGTATTTTCGTGCCGTTCTAAGTAAATTTGTATGTGCCATCTCTAGTTTTCAAAACAAATTTCCTTTTTGTGTTCCTGTGCCGCTCATGAAGTGGCAGGGTGATGCGGAGCATCCCACGTTCATCTCCATGTACACCTTCATAGCACATCAAGCCCCAAGCGGACCTACCGGAGTTAAGGTGAACCCGCTCTTCTTCGAGAATATCATGAATATCCATTGGACTTGCTTGCTACCTCACCAAAGAGCTCTATGTGTCCTTAGATATGAAGACCGACGACCACAAGCTGGTGAGGAACACCCCAAAGGAGTAGGAGAAGGACCCCAAGGCCACAAGGAAGAAGATGGAGCCCAACAGGAGCTGGACAGGAGGTCCCAGGCGACCCCGTGCGCACGGGCCCCCAAGACACCGTGCGCACGGACTACTCAGAGAGTTTGCGATGGAGCACCCCGTGCGCACGGGCCTGTACCGTGCCCACAGGACCCCCGTGCGCACGGGCCCAACTTACCCCGTGCGCACTGGCTCATCAGGATGGACGGCCGTGATCTCCACTCCGAGCCCCTCTTCTTCCACTTCATACCCAAGACTATATATTCCGTACCTAGACCATTTGTTAGGGTTACCAAAGGATATGTTCGACATATGAGAGCTTTGCTCCGTGCATCCACTCCACTAGGAGATCAAGACCTCCTCTTGGAGTGACCTAGCTCAAGAACCCCTCATGGGTGGCCCCTATCAAGACCTCCTCACGGAGAAGAACCTGGTTACCTCTTGTATCGTCCTTTGTTGATCGTGGATCATGTATCTCTCTTTGTGTTCATCGTTCTAGCGCATGTGTAATCGAATCTTGTTGGTTTTAGTGATTCTCTTGTGTTTTCCCCGTGATTTCCCTCGTGCTCTTCCGCTCGTTCTTCGTGTTCATCGTAGGGATCCACTCCAAACATGAAAGATCATCCCCATAGGGTTCCACCCTACATCATATGGTATCATGAGCCACGTTGATCACGTTTTTGAAGCCCCTACCCCGTGTTTTCTTGCTTGATTTTGTTGTTTTTGTCCTAAATTCGAAAATTCCCCACCAAAAATAGCCCCAAATTTTTTTGTGATTTGTTGGTTTAGTGTGATTTTGTTGGATTTGATCCATGGATTTGCTTGGTTTCAAGTGGATCTAGCTTTCCTCCACCTTCCCCTACCTTCCACCCTTCGAATTTGCCCACAATTGCGAAATTTGCCACGGATCCGGAGCAGTTCGTCCGCTCTCAGAGGGCCCCGTGCACACGGGCCTGTCAGACCCCGTGCGCACGGCCCTTCAAGTGCGTTTCTTCCGCGGTGCCTTCCACCTCCCACCCTCCCATACCACCCCCCTGCTCCCCAGTCACTAGATCCATCTGCTTGGAGCCCAGATCGGGAAGAAATCCGCCAAACCCGCACATCCCAGGTGACCCCGTGCCCTCGGCGTGTGTACCATGCGCACGGGACCCCGTGCCCACGGGCCCTAGACCCCGTGCGCACGCCCCCCCCCCTAGGCCAGCCACGAGCAGTTCACAGTTTTGCCCATAACTTCCACATCTGGAGTCCGATTGTCGCGTTCTTTAGCTTGTTGAGTAGCTATTGACATCCACCATCCACCTAGTTAGGTTCCAACACCATTTGACTCCATCAAAATTTTGACACTTTGGCATCTTTGCCTAGGGCTTCCACCACATCATCCGCATAGCCACCGCCATAGCCTTCCGCAACTTAACCCAATTTTGTTTGAGCTTGTTTGAGTTGTGTGTTGTGTCTCCTAAGGTGTTTCGGCTACTTAGGGACGGCAACTTCAACATTGACTCGCGTAACCCATCATTCCACTTCCGCATTGCCTCGTGCAACACCACCGCTTTCCGCTACCACCATTTGACTTTTGTCCTTGAGATTTTGAGTTCGCGGTTTTTCTGTTTCCTAAGGTGTTTTGGCTACTTAGGGACGAGTCTCCATCATCTTGGTATCTACATCAAGAACACCGCCACTCATCATCGCAAAGGACGGTAACCTCGACGACACCACTGTATATTCCCCTTGCAATTGCATTGATAACCCCTAGCCCATTTTGCGTTACTTGCCTATCGAGACTAGCCATTTGAGTATTGCCGGGCCACGTTACTTGTGCACATTAGAGATCATTGGTCCATACCTTCCATTGCATACATACCATATCATATTGGTATCATCATATCATCTCTTGTGTCACAAGATTGTTCCCGCATATACACAATTGCTATCTTGGTTTGTGCATTGTGCAAATTGGCCATACAAAAAGGAAAAAAAAGAATAAGCTTTTAAGCAAAGAGAAAAGAGAGCAAAGAGCTTGTAAGCAAGTGCCATAGCATCATACCCCATTGCATATAAGATTTTCATATCTGATCATCTTGGATCAAACACCGGGAACCATACATACATAACATACTTGAGATAAAAGTTTATCCATTTTGCATATTATAGGTTGTGCACAAGTGTCGTATCCGCCTATTGAGCAATCGTGCTAGCGTCTCCCTTGAGTTGTGCAACACGAGCGTTCTGGTGGATTCCACATTTTGAGCTCATTCCTTGGTTGCACGACCCCATTTATCTATCTGTGTGTGTGTTTCCGTGTGCCATTCTTTGCTATTGGTCTACTTGTTTCTCTTGTGAATTTGTGAATCTTTTCCAACATTATTGACTCTTGCTAACATTTTTGCATCAAAGTTTTGTGCCACTATCCTCACCAAGCTCCACCATAAGCCTTATTTGTGTAGGTGTGAGAAACCGACAAGAATTGGTACCAATTGTGCTATTTCCTTGTTACACATTGAGTGATCATTGATCCATTTTCAACATCGGTCAAGGTACATTTGGTATAAGTTCTTCTCTTTCTCCCACTCATATTTGCTCGAGTCTTGTGATGGATAGGCAAGGCATTTCCTCTCTGGTCTTCGACAACAACGACGGCGTGAACAACTACATCACCAAAAGGTCCATCTTCGGACTACAACACGAAATGCAAGGAGCACAATCCACCTTGCAAGCACGCATCGAGAACCTCTCCATCGACATTCATCTCACCGAAGTAAGGAAAAGGGACTACATCGACAACAAGCTTGCCGCACAAAAGAAGGAGCAAGATGCGAGGATGGAAGAGATTCGGGCCTTGATCAAGTCTTCTTCCCCTTCGTCTTCTTCAAGGCGGCGACGTTCAAGCCACAAGTCTTCGGAGCGCCCAAGCGATGCAAGCGCAAGTCGTCCACATCTACATGGCGACCACCATCACGTTCGTGATCAACATCGTCATGAAGGGCAAGTCACCTCTAAGCAACATGTGCACAACGACGACGAACGACATCTCCATCGAGCTCAAGCACGACAACGACATCATCATCA
This sequence comes from Aegilops longissima, assembly GCA_021605205.1. Classification (NCBI taxonomy): domain Eukaryota; kingdom Viridiplantae; phylum Streptophyta; class Magnoliopsida; order Poales; family Poaceae; genus Aegilops; species Aegilops longissima. The sequence continues at coordinate 44,006 of JAHIAM010007196.1, forward strand.
TGAAGATGCTCCACAAAAGCGCAAGTGCACAAGTCCCAGCAAGCCCTACTTCACGCCAAGTCCAAGCTTTAAGAGCACAAAAGAAGACCACGAGATGGCCACCACCAAGACGGCGCTACGGCTACACCAACCACTTCGGCATCTTCGCCAAGTGCTATCAAGGCATCTTCGCCTTTGGACGTACGGCATCTTCGCCTACTTCCCACGAGTACCCCTACATCGACTTCCACAAATCCAAGGCGACTACCTACGAGCGAGGGTGACACTTCCATCTTCGGAAGCCCCCCAAGGAAGATGGCCGAGCATGGGACATTCCCTTCGGTCATGGAGACGAGCTATGAGGTGCCACATCATATGGACCTCCAACACCAAGACGGTGACAAGAAGGTTGAGCACGGGACTATCCCTTCAACCAAGGCGACGATAGTAGTTGAGCATGGAGACATTTGCACCAACATCTCTCCGACACCCACATATCATGAGATGACCCAATTGCCATGTGAGGAGAGCCACCAACCCATGCGTGAGATGAGTGACTCCACAATATATGACATTGAGTGCATTTCCTATGAGAGGATGAGTGTGATCACCACTAGCCCCACACATGAGAGCATGCAACACATCCTATGTGAGGCTGAGAGCCATTTGAGTGACTCCACCAACCATACGAGTGAGAGCATCCTTGAGGGAGTGAGTGAGCCACAACACTTGGTGAGTGAGGTAGTTGACACGGCACTTGAGGCCATTATGATTTCTAACGACTTACCCTCTACTCCTAGTGTGTTTTCTCCTTTGGTGCTAGGTCTCCTACATGACGACACGCCTACCTTTGCTAAGTCCATTCCTCCATTGGAGACGACGATGGCCATGATGGACGATGATGCACACCCCACATGGTTCCATCAAGATGAAGATGACAACGAGTGGATCTTCAACACCTCACCTACAACACATGAGCGACCTTCCAATGGTAACATAGGTGATGGTGCTTCTCTTGTACCACTAGTGGACTCTCTTGACATCGATTGCTCCCATGATGCTGACCCACCTATTCCCATGCTTCATGCTAGTGCGACTTCTTCATGTCATGACTTACCTATTTATGATGAATATGATGATGAGCATGTTGAGTTGCCTAGTTGTGATGCTATGCTTCATAGGATATCTTGAGAAAATTCTATTGGTCACGTCATGTTTGACAATCCATTGAACTTGTCGTATGCTATGAGTGACATATCCAATATTGCATCATTTCAATCTCAACATAGTAACTATGCATGCCCCATTCAAATAAATCCCATTTGCACCTATGGCATAGATGACAAGTTGATGGTCATTGGCTTTTGTTTTTCATGTGATGATATTGCCATGCTCCCTTTACATGATTTGCGCAATTCATCTACTATGTCATGCCATGATCACATTGTTCCAAATATGCATTGTTTTGGATGTAGTCAATATTCTCCATGTGATGTTTCCATTAATGCTCATGAGGAGACCCCCATAGTTTCCTCATATATATTAGGAGATTTTGATACATTCCACACTTTGCATGATTCCCATAATTGCGTGCACCATATGCATTCCATGAATAACAATGCTCTCGATATTTCTCATGATGCATTACACCCTTTGAGTCTCCATTATGCTATACATAACAACAAACCTATCATGATGGATGACATGTTTCTATATCACGCATCTCATTTATTTAAGCATTGGATATTTGGTGCTAACCAACACAAGCATGTATGCATCATGATGGATGATGTGTACATCTACCACGCACACACAATTTTTCCTTTGTCTTTGTTTTGTGTAGGTACCCATGTCTTCTCGTCAACTTCTCAATCCCATGAGTTGACGAAACGAGCTCTTGAGAGCAATGATGACTTGGGATCCCGTGGACTATCCTTACCACCGTCCCCTTCGCGCAAGGACTACGCGCATCTCCTCTACTTGGCTCTCACACGGCTATGGGCCATTTACCACTTGTCACATTATGCTCATTTTACCGTGTTCACTTTGCATGCTAGGCTTGCTTCTATGCCTTTGCCATGCAATTGTGACCCTTGCTTGCATCTACCCATGTTTCATCATTATGCTACTTCTATGTGTATTTGCATGCTTGGTAGAGATCCTTGTTGCTATTGCCATGTTTATCATGTGCCCCATGCTTTTGATGCTTGTTGTGTTGGGAGAATCACGAGGACCCATTGCTATTTACATATGGCCTCTCGCCAATACATTCATGCCATTCTACTCATATCTTGCTTTCATGCTTGTGCTACAACATGTGAATTATTCATGCCCACTATTTGCACAAATGACATGCTTGCCTTGATTCCTTCTAGTATGTTGCATCTTCGCACTACTAGATTGCTTGACTTGATCGCTATGAATGCTTGCTTTGTCGCATCACCCATGTTCCATTACTCGCTTTCTTGGGTTGACAGCACCTATATTCATGCCTCTCACATGATTTATATCGGTCATTGTCTATTGTCTCCATTATTTGCACCTCTCATATCACCTTGTATTGAGTGCCACCTTGCTATGCCTATTGATCTCTGAGACTTGGACACTTTACTTGTGAAGCATGCTTGTTTGATTGAGCCTATTGTATTTGGTTGTTCTCGCATCACATGCCTACATACTATGCAATGCTCCTTTGTCCTTTCTTATGATGAGCATGATGCATACACTTGTTGGGTATCTCGCCCCTCGAATGATAGGTCTTGCTTTTGCACTAACCTCATTTGTTTTTCCAAGTGTTTCTCATGTTCTTTCATTTTGAAGGATTCACAAGGCGGTACCATAAAGAGACATTTTGGTTATGTGAAGGCGTACATGATGTGCAACACCAACATTGGCGAGCATCTCCTAAAGGTGAACTCATTCCCTTTGAGCCATCCTCACATATGCATATTGGATGGGCCATTCTTTCATTGTTGTTTCCTTCTTGTTGTCTACATGATACATCTATTGGATGGAGGACCGGCATTGGAGATGGACCCTATGGACCTTCAAGTTGAGGAGCGCCATGACATCGACCTACGGTACATCCATGCCTCCGTGTACATGGCGATACGGTTTACGATCCGAGGTGGATCTTTCCCAAGGGGGAGGAGATGATGCGGAGCATCCCACGTTCATCTCCATGTACACCTTCATAGCACATCAAGCCCCAAGCGGACCTACCGGAGTTAAGGTGAACACGCTCTTCTTCGAGAAGTATCATGAATATCCATTGGACTTGCTTGCTTGTAGCGACCCGACCTCAGACGGTCAAGCCTCTGTGTATCCGTGCCATCCCTGGATCAGTATGCTGGCACACACAGTACATCAATGTATATATATCAAAGTGCAATCACATGTATAAATAACGTAAAACTGATATATACCTCATAAGTCTCGGTGAAACAAGTAATCGGTGTGGAGTCCCATCAACGCCATCGGCAGGTTGAGTGTAGACCGTAACCCTGTATCGTAACTCTTACTCGTCGAAGAAAATCTTGCAACATGATACATTGCAGCCGTGTAGGTCAGTACATTGAATGTACCGGCAAGATCACAACATGAGAAAACAAATGGTAAAACTATACTATATGCAATATGGCTTTGTGGCTCTGTGTCTGAGTTTTGTTTTGCATAAAAGCTAGTTTTATTTTCCCTACATCAAAGGAATAAATGAAGTCTGTACTATGGAGTTTTCTATCATGACATGGTTCCACCAACCGATGTCTCATAGCCCAAAATCATCATAAGTTGCCCACAATTAAGTTATCAATCCGGTGTTGAGAGTTCCGAGATAGATCCAAGTCCAGATGCTCAAATTGTCCGTAACCGGGGACACGGCTAATCGATTAGGTTTTAACCCTCTGCAGAGGTTTGTACACTTTACCCGCAAGATTCGATCCTCTCTTTACGTTCTCGCACTTCGTGGTGTTTGAGAACAAGACGATCAAACATGGTCTTCGAAGAGTTCCCCGACCACCGTCCGGTGCTCATCCAATCCTACCGTAGTTCTACATCTGCCAAGACCGCCCCACCAGAGTCGCCACTAAGGTCAACCAAGCCGAGCCCATAATGACTTGCGGTTGCAGGTAAGCTTCCGGGCATGAAGTATTCTTCCGTCTCTTTGAGTCTGGGTGAAGCTTTCCGCAAGATGTCATGGCGCTTCTCCATGCATCCCGCCAACCACTGGTTTCTCCAGGTGCCGTCAACCGTCCTTCACCCAAAGAGTGTGTATTGAATTCTTGTCTCGAGTCTTGAAGTCTTGAGGCCTTGAAGATGCAGTCCTTGCAGATTCCATCATGGAGTTGTCGTCATTGACGTAGTTCCTCCATTCTCACACCACTCCGAGCACTCATACCAACCCGTCTACTATAGCGTAGCATTAAAATAAATAACGTCCGGGCTTGGTAACAGGGTGATGGGTTCCTACCTCATGCATACTACTCAACTACAAGGATTCAATATCACTCTTTGGAGGGATTGTTGCGAAGATGACACTAGATGCAATAAAACACATAGGTATGAAAAACATGGTCAAAGTGAACTTGCCTGGTAAGTTGATGAAGATAACAACACTCTCGAATAATGACTTGATAGGACTATTCGTCACTCCGTTGAAAATCTATATAGTCAAACATAGCATTCATATAAGCAAACATCCTAGCAAACAATTTTAACACTCATAATAAAACCAACAAATAAAAATGCAAATCAAGGGACACCAATTAAAAACAAAGGAAAACTACACGACAAAACTACTAAAGAAAACTCTAAGACATAACACAAAAATAGTTTTTTCCTAAGTAAAATTTAACGTCAAAGGAAATACCAACATAATAAATAATCTGAAAAGAAAATATAAAACAACTAATTTTAACAGAAAGTATTTTTCATAAACTTTTAATAGCAAAAAGAAACAAATAAAAAGCTTTTATGAAACACTAACTATGACCTAAACAACTATTCATACAAAACTAAGAAAAACAAAATTTTAAAATAAAACAAAATTTTCTTTTGTTGACTAACGAAACAAAACTAAATTTTTCAAGAGTGACAAAAGAAATAATTTGAAACTAATAAAACAATAAAGAAAAGACTAAAACAAAACTATAACTAAAACAGTACTGTTTTGCTAAAAACCTAATTTAAAAATAAAGTAAAAATAAAGAAGTATATGCTATGGATAGACAAAACCATAATAAAATAGTAGCAAAAAGAATCAATCAAAAATACTTTGTAAAACTCAAAATATGACCAAATTAGTGATTTGAACAAATTTCATCAAATTCAAATCCAAACTATTCAAATTTGAAACCTAAGTACACAAACAGAAACTTAAGCAAATTTGTGACACAATGCAAAAAGAATCAACTCAAACGGAGTTACGAAACTTAAGTTATGAACAAAAGAAGTTTGAATATGAATCTGAACAAATTTCGAAATTTTGAACTTTCAAAAACATGTTTGAGTTGAATTACTGGATAGAGGAGATCGTAACGAAGAAGTGGGCGTTGGTTTCATCTAGTTTGGATGAACGAGTAAAAAGTTATGGCTATTTGAAAAATCAGGGCCAAGCTGTTTTACAAAAGAAAAAATAGCTATGGCTAAGGTCTAATGTATAAATACGTAGACGACAATCTAATCTATTGTATTAGTCTAAAAGTAATAAACTACGGAAGTATAAGAAGGAAAAAACAAAGAAAGATACCTTTATAAGGCAGAGAAAAGACGACGTTGAAGAGATGAGACAATTTCGGAAGTCGCACGGAGAGGAAAAATATTTTCTTAGTCAAACCAAAATATTGATTTAACCCGAATCGATGATTTTTGGAGGCTCTATGGGTCTATATTTATAGGTGGAAAAGAGGCTTAGGGTCAAAAGCTAGGCAATGTGGGACTAAACGTAGATGAAAATATACTAAACAGAGAGAAGGTGCGCCATGGGCCAAAAGGCCTTTAGGCGGTTCCTCCTGGCTCCTCGGTGCTTGTGGTGGATGGCCTTGGCGACGGCGTCATTGGCTTGGCCTTGGGCCTTGGCCCTTGGCCCGGCGAAGCAATAATTTTTTTTTATATATAAAACATAGACAATAAAACAAACACAAATAAATAACTAAATAATTTTATATAGGCATATAATATATCAAAATTTTCAGAAAAATATTTCCTACAGCATGAACATTTTACTAACATCAAATATTGTACACACAATTTTGAATAAATCAAAGAGTGCTACTGCCCTACTAACATCCAATAAAAATCATTTTAAAAATACCAAAATGACTCCAAATTTATGTATCTCCAATTTTCGATGTAGCGAATCATGTTACCCTATTTTCCATGTATTTTATTTTTCGAGAAAATAATTTGAATAAAATCAAATAACTCCAAATTGAAAAATAATTCCAAAAGGACTTGAATTTGATCCTTTGAAACTCCCAACTCATATTTCATATGTTTTGAAGAAGTCATTTTATCCTCGCTCGTGAAAATCACTGAGTTGCATGAAGTTTATGAATTAAAATATTTCCAAATGAAATTCAAATATTTTCAACACCCTTTTCATTTAAATGGAAGAAGTCATGTTATCCGCTCTCCGTGGTTTTGTGATGAAAATATTTGAATTCACGGAGATCGAGAAAGCAAAATGAAAGTTTGGGAAAGTCCTTTTATTCCTCTCATTTCACTTTCAAAAGTTTCAAATTTCACTCAATCAATCACACAACAATTCAAACAAACAAACAAATCTATCTATTTATTATAACATTCCAAAATTTAGAATTTTGGGATGTTACAAATCTACCCTTAAAATGAATCTCGTCCTCGAGATTCGGAGAGGCTAGAAAGAAATGGGTTAGGTTTGGGGTCTTCAAAATCCATCGATCGTCTCCGTGGTGCTGGGTGCTACCACCCTTAGAAACATCGTTACGGTCCCATCCATGCTTATATACTCCATCCTCATTCTTGACGATTGTCGGTCTTCCCGAGATCTCGGAAAATTTCATCTCCGGCTCTTCTTAGGTAGCGGCATAACCTTTTCCTCAATTCTTTTGTCCTTTCATCTTGGTAAGGTTATTCCGAGACTGGGTCTTCATAACTGATAGGTCTGGCGCCAATGCTAAACAAATATCGGTATCTCATGGTGGTCAATGATTTATGGTTTCTCCTGCAGGAAATGGGTCTGGGTTGATCCTCACCGTATATCCTACGGTTGGCAACAACGGCCTTGTACAAGGGGAAAATGCTTATACCATTCTAAGGTTCAACAAGGTTTAATATCGTCGTCACTCTACTATAGGTAGGTCACTCAGATTTACCATCCCATATAGCAAAGCGAATAATAAGAGTAAGTCGGTATGGTGATCAATCCATCCCGCACCCAAATCATTACCTTGTACATGGTTTAGCGAATCTCGCATTCTAACACTCGGTCATCCTCACAAGCATTGCAGAATTTCTCTTGTCGACGAACCAAGTTCGCAAAATCCATTGATTCTGCAAGCCAAACAAACATTTATCGTTTCTTCACAACTCTCAGGTTCTGCGTAAACTCCTATAAGATCGTCGGTCGATAAAATCGTAACTTCTTCCAGGGTTTTTCCTTCAGCAAGAGTGTGCTTGCTTCTTGGCAAGTCCTGGAGCCTGTGGGTTATGGCCCATCTCATCACTTGTAAACCTTGAACTCATCCTCGGGGCAGCTGATCGTTATCCCAACATCCAACTTCCAGGCATACTTAAATCAATCCAATTGTACTGTCTTCCTTCCTTCTATTGGCACCAAACTAGAACATGATTACTCAGACTCATCATGTAATTTCCATCGATCCATATTTCCAACATCATACCTCCTTTATATCCAATAGTAATTCATCTCTTCATCCTCGTGGATATCCCACATACCGAGATAAAACTTATACTTATGAAGTCCATACTCCACTTCGTGTGACATCATTATCCTTTCCAGGGTCAAGCGTCCTTACATGGGAATATTGGCCATCTCTGCATGGCACTTCTTCAACTGGGAAACGTGAAACACCTCATGAACTCCTGACAGTCCTTCGGGTGATTTCAACTTGTTAGCCAATTCTCTCATACGTTCCAAAACTCGGTATGGTCCTACAAATCTCGGGGCTAACTTTCCCTTAACTCCAAATCGTTTAACTCTTCGCAGAGGTGGCACACAAAGATATGCTCTGTCTCCAATTTCGAGTCTGCATAACTCTTCTGCCTGGACTGAGCTACCTTCAGTCTATCTCGAATCAACTTAACATTCTCTTCTGACTCCGTGATCACATTTGGTCCAAACAACTGACGGTCTCCAACGTCATCCCACACTTTCTTGGGGTATTAAACATATCGAGACAAATCTCATATTCATTTTGTCTGAAATCCATTCAGTGGGTATCCTTATCTTTTCCAAGGGTCAACGGTTCTTACAGGGTACTACCACCCTTAAAATGTTCCAATATTCCCTAGACCATATTTCTCATATCCTCGAAATTGGTCAACATCTTTCCTCATAGGGTAACTCATAAAATCCAAAGCAGTACCAACACTGCTAACTTTATTGATTCTTAAATTATTACAATCATCTCGCTCTTCCATTACATGTCTCAACTTAACCCCTCAATAAAAGAAAAAAACTCTCACTTCTACTACTCCATTTATTCATTACAAATTCAACTATATATCACCGGTCTCCTTCTCCTTGGACAATCTCGCAAAGTGGTTTGCTTCATCACAACGGAAACATATTACTTCGACAAATATCGAGGTTTCCTTGTGATTATATAGCCTCTGGGTCCTTATCTTCCCTCTTGGGCAATCATTGAAGTAGTGCCCTGAATTTTTGCACCTGAAACATGTGATATGACTCAGGTCTTTCTTTGTGGAAATTGGGTTGTTCCTGGAATCCAACCTACTTTTCTTCCTGGACCTTTCCGTTCCAATCAGGGCTTCTATTTCCTGTGGGTCATACTCTACTTCCTCTGTCGGGAATTCTACTAAATCTCCATTCAAACAATCTTGGGAGATGTGTCCCTCTTCTCCACATGAATAGCATGACTTGGTGCTAGCTTTAATTTTGTTTCCTTTGTGTGTGTCCTCAACATCTTCCTTCGTCACAGGTTCTTCTAACATCTCCATGAGGGCTCCTTTCATTTCTTCTTTCTTCTGCTGGATGGTTCTCTGTACCATAGTGTAAATGTGACACTGAGCAGGGTAGTGGGTAGTTCCTTCACACAAGAAACAAGTAATCTGTCTAGTTGAGCATTCTTCAGCTGGATGACTTCCTTCACAATTTGGGCATTCATCCTTGTGTTCGTTATGGGTGTGTCCTATTTCTCCATAGAGCTTGCATGCACAAGGGTTCTTCATAATATTTTCATAAGGCTCCAATTTCTGGGACACAAACCGAGACTTTGGCAAAGTCAACTTAAATTCTTTCCAAGTGGTTACTTCTTGCCATCCATTCATGGTTTGGTACATCCTCCACCAAGTAGCGGCACCTCTTTCAAAGCATTGTAGAGCATCTTTGGGCCATATCCTTTCGGGTATAGGGTTATTCTCCATGTGATCCTCCATGTTCGAATCCATCGGTCCGTCTTCAATTGACTCATCGGTCCCGAAAATACGAGCTCATCTCCATTCATCATCTATTGGGTCCAAGGGTTTTGGGGTGAGATAAGAGATAGAGAGGATACACACAATACAAACAAAAGTTTTGAAAAGACAGATTTTGTTGTGGCTGTCAGAAAAACATCAAACAAATGACAGCTCACAATCATCGCATCTAACGTAGGTATACAATAGGGGTTTTGGTCTTCTAAGGGTCAAATAAATCTTCAGAGTTTTCCAAAGTCTTCGGAGTCTTCTGTTGTTGCAGCTGCACTTCTTCCAACGCATGGAGAAATCCTCTTTACTCTGAAATGGCCAACAGTTGTCCGATATCTTTAATTCTTGGAGTGACTTCAGTTGATCTTCCGTGTGGTCAAAAGGGAAATGGGATATATTCTAACTATTTGAGGTGAGAGGGTCTATTTGATAAAATCAGAAAAGATGAGGAGTAAGAGTCTTTTTGAAAATAAAGTTTTTGAGATATCCTGTCCAAGGGGCTTTCCGATTTCTAGGGTCACGTCCTACAGTCAACATGTGCTCTGATACCATATATCATGAGCGACCCGACCTCAGACGGTCAAGCCTCGTATCCGTGCCATCCTCGGATCAAGTATCTTCGCACACACGGTACATCAATGTATATATATCAAAGTGCAATCACATGTATAAATAACGTAAAACTGATATATACCTCATAAGTCTCGGTGAAACAAGTAATCGGGTGTGGAGTCCCATCAATGCCATCGGCGGGTTGAGTGTAGACCGTAACCCCTGTATCGTAACTCTTACTCGTCGAAGAAAATCCTGCAACATGATACGTTGCGTCGTGTAGGTCAATACATTGAATGTACCGCAAGATCACAACATGAGAAAACAGATGGTAAAACTATACTATATGCAATATGGCTTTGTGGCTCGTGGTATCGAGTTTTGTTTTGCATAAAAGCTGGTTTTATTTTCCCTACATCAAAGGAATAAATGAAGTCTGTACTATGGAGTTTTCTATCATGACATGGTTCCGCCAACCGATGTCTCATAGCCCAAAATCATCATAAGTTGCCCACAATTAAGTTATCAATCCGTGTTGAGAGTTCCGAGATAGATCCGAGTCCGGATGCTCAAATTGTCCGAATCGGGACACGGCTAATCGATTAGGTTTTAACCCTCTCGAGAGGTTTGTACACTTTACCCGCAAGATTCGATCCCTCTCTTTACGTTCTCGCACTCTGTGGTGTTTGAGAACAAGACGATCAAACATGGTCTTCGAAGAGTTCCCGACCACCGTCCGGTGCTCATCCAATCCTACCGTAGTTCTACATCTGCTAGCACCGCCCCAGCCAGAGTCACCACTAAGGTCAACCAAGCGAGCCCATAATGACTTGCGGTTGCACGGGTAAGCTTCGGGCATGAAGTATTCTTCCGTCTCTTTGAGTCTGGGTGAAGCTTTCGCAAGATGTCATGGCGCTTCTCCATGCATCCCGGCCAACCACTGGTTTCTCCAGGGTGCCCGTCAACCGTCCTTCACCCAGTAGTGTGTATTGAATTCTTGTCTCGAGTCTTGAAGTCTTGAGGCCTTGAAGATGCAGTCCTTGCAGATTCCATCATGGAGTTGTCGTCATTGACGTAGTTCCTCCATTCTCACACCACTCCCGAGCACTCATACCAACCCCGTCTACTATAGCGTAGCATTAAAATAAATAACGTCTCGGGCTTGGTAACAGGGTGATGGGTTCCTACCTCATGCATACTACTCAACTACAAGGATTCAATATCACTACTGGAGGGATTGTTGCAAAGATGACACTAGATGCAATAAAACACATAGGTATGAAAAACATGGTCAAAGTGAACTTGCCTGGTAAGTTGATGAAGATAACAACACTCTCGAATAATGACTTGATAGAACTATTCATCACTCCGTTGAAAATCTATATAGTCAAACATAGCATTCATATAAGCAAACATCCTAGCAAACAATTTTAACACTCATAATAAAACCAACAAATAAGAATGCAAATCAAGGGACACCAATTGAAAACAAAGGAAAACTACACGACAAAACTACTAAAGAAAACTCTAAGACATAACACAAAAATAGTTTTGTCCTAAGTAAAGTTTAACATCAAAGGAAATACCAACATAATAAATAATCTGAAAAGAAAATATAAAACAACTAATTTTAACAGAAAGTATTTTTCATAAACTTTTAATAGCAAAAAGAAACAAATAAAAGCTTTTATGAAACACTAACTATGACCTAAACAAGTTTTCATACAAAACTAAGAAAACAAAATTTTAAAATAAAACAAAATTTTCTTTTGTTGACTAACAGAAACAAAACTAAATTTTTCAAGAGTGACAAAAGAAATAATTTGAAACTAATAAAAACAATAAAGAAAAGACTAAAACAAAACTATAACTAAAACAGTACTGTTTTGCTGAAAACCTAATTTAAAAATAAAGTAAAAATAAAGAAGTATATGCTACTGGATAGACAAAACCATAATAAAACAGTAGCAAAAAGAATCAATCAAAAATACTTTGTAAAACTCAAAATATGACCAAATTAGTGATTTGAACAAATTTCATCAAATTCAAATCTAAACTATTCAAATTTGAAATCTAAGTACACAAACAGAAACTTAAGCAAATTTTTGACACAATGCAAAAAGAATCAACTCAAACGGAGTTACGGAACTTAAGTTATGAACAAAAGAAGTTTGAATATGAATCTGAACAAATTTCGAAATTTTAAACTTTCAAAAACATGTTTGAGTTGAATTACTGGATAGAGGAGATCGTAACGAAGAAGTGGGCGTTGGTTTCATCTAGTTTGGATGAACGAGTAAAAAGTTATGGCTATTTGAAAAATCAGGGCCAAGCTGTTTTACAAAAGAAAAAATAGCTATGGCTAAGGTCTAATGTATAAATACGTAGACGATAATCTAATCTATTGTATTAGTCTCAAAGTAATAAACTACGGAAGTATAAGAAGGAAAAAAAACAAAGAAAGATACCTTTATAAGGCAGAGAAAAGACGACGTTGAAGAGATGAGACAATTTTAAGTCGGCGGAGAGGAAAAATATTTTTCTTAGTCAAACCAAAATATTGATTTAACCCGAATCGATGATTTTGGAGGCTCTATGGGTCTATATTTATAGGTGGAAAAGAGGCTTAGGGGTCAAAAGCTAGGAAATGTGGGACTAAACGTAGATGAAAATATCTGAAAGCAGAGAGAAGGTGCGCCATGTGCCAAAAGGCCTTTAGGCGGTTCCTCCTCGGCTCCCTCGTGTGCTGCGGTGGATGGCCTTGGCGGCCGGCACTGGCTTGGGCTTGGGCCTTGGCCCTTGGCCCAAGGGCGCAGCGATTTTTTTTATATATAAAACATAGACAATAAAACAAACACAAATAAATAACTAAATAATTTTATATAGGCATATAATATATCAAAATTTTCAGAAAAATATTTCCTACAGCATGAACATTTTACTAACATCAAATAATGTACACACAATTTTGAATAAATCAAAGAGTGCTACTGCCCTACTAACATCCAATAAAAATCATTTTAAAAATACCAAAATGACTCCAAATTTATTTATCTCCAATTTTTCGATGTAGCGAATCATGTTACCCTATTTTCCATGTATTTTATTTTTCGAGAAAAATAATTTGAATAAAATCCAAATAACTCCAAATTGAAAAATAATTCCAAAAGGACTTGAATTTGATCCTTTGAAACTCCCAACTCATATTTCATATGTTTTGAAGAAGTCATTTTATCCTCGCCGTGAAAATCACCGAGTTGCATGAAGTTTATGAATTAAAAATATTTCCAAATGAAATTCAAATATTTTCAACACCCTTTTCATTTAAATGGAAGAAGTCATGTTATCCGCTCTCCGTGGTTTTGTGATGAAAAATATTTGAATTCACGGAGATCGAGAAAGCAAAATGAAAGTTTGGGAAAGTCCTTTTATTCCCTCTCATTTCACTTTCAAAAAGTTTCAAATTTCACTCAATCAATCACACAACAATTCAAACAAACAAACAAATCTATCTATTTATTATAACATTCCAAAATTTAGAATTTTGGGATGTTACATTGCTACCTCACCAAAGAGCTCTATGTGTCCTTAGATATGAAGACCGACGACCACAAGCTGGTGAGGAACACCCCAAAGGAGTAGGAGAAGGACCCCAAGGCCACAAGGAAGAAGATGGAGCCCAACAGGAGCTGGACAGGAGGTCCCAGGCGACCCCGTGCGCACGAACTACTCAGAGAGTTTGCACTGGAGCACCCCGTGTGCACGGGCCTGTACCGTGCCCACGGGACCCCCGTGCGCATGGGCCCAACTTACCCCATGCGCACGGGCTCATCAGGATGGACGGCCGTGATCTCCACTCCGAGCCCCTCTTCCTCCACTTCGTACCCAAGACTATATATTCCGTACCTAGACCATTTGTTAGGGTTAGCAAAGGATATGTTAGACACATGAGAGCTTTGCTCCATGGATCCACTCCACTAGGAGATCAAGACCTCCTCTTGGAGTGACCTAGCTCATGACCCCCTCATGGGTGGCCCCTATCAAGACCTCCTCACGGAGAAGAACCCGGTTACCTCTTGTATCGTCCTTTGTTGATCGTGGATCATGTATCTCTCTTTGTGTTCATTGTTCTAGCGGATGTGTAATCGAATCTTGTTAGTTTTAGTGGTTCTCTTGTGTTTTCCCCGTGATTTCCCTCGTGCTCTTCCGCTCGTTCTTCGTGTTCATCGTAGGGATCCACTCCAAACGTGAAAGATCATCCCCATAGGGTTCCACCCTACGTCACAGGGGGTGGCCAATATTTTTCCATGCTAAAAGAGTTATTCTCAAGATGAGTGTTTATTCACATGTCATTGCGCGAGAGCGTGGCGTAATAGGGATGCCCAGTCCCGAAATGAAAAAGAAATTTACTTTATGTTGTCAAATAGTAAATTCCTTAGAAAGTGGTGGTATGGAAGGCACCAGTGGATACGGCTAGCCATGGATTATGAAAGAATGGTGGAAAAAGGAATAAATTTTATTTTATGCTTGGGAACCGCCTATGATGTATCTAGCATGGAAAGTATTGGGAACTACTCGGCCGTTTTTATTGATGGGAAAAGCATGCCTCTCAAAAAACTTTATCTCTCAATTTAAGCTTTGAGCTCTGGCACCTCTACAAATCTCTGCTTCCCTCTGTGAAGGGCCTATCTACTTACTTTTATGCATTTTTCATTTTTATTTGAGTCTCCATCTTCTCTTATAAAGCACCAACTAGGGAGCACTATGATCATACTTGTGCACTGGATGTAGCTAATAGTTCGTCCATCGTCTACTACCTCACTCCAGCCTCCACGAGCTACTTTTCATCCACCGTCGACTTCCTCCAGCCTCCACGGGCTAGTGTTCATCCACCGTCGACTTCCTCCATCCTCCACGGGCTACTGTTCATCCACGACCGACTTCCTCCAGCCTCCACGGGCTACTGTTCATCCATTGTCGACTTCCTCCAGCCTTCACCTGCTACTATTCATCCACCGCTTCCTTCCTCGTACCTCCACCAGCTACTGTTCATCCAGCCTCCACCGGCTACTATTAAACCAGCCCTCCAGAGGGTCCTGTTCATCCACCCCAACCGGCTCGTGTGTGGTGGCCTCCTCAGGGTCCTTTTCATCCAGCGACAACGGCCTACTACCACGGGGACCTGTTCATCCAACCCCCAACAACGGTCACTGTTCATCAAGAGGCAGGTTCGATCGGCTTCAGTTAGCAATAGTAGCAAAGGAATCGCTCGGGTTTAGTCAACAGCGTAGGAATCACTCGGGTTCGTTTAACAACCCAGGATCGATCGCTCGGGTTCAGTAACCTAGCTAGTGCAATCACTCGGGTTCAGTAAGCGAACTCCTCGCTTGGGTTTAATTAGAGCCCAATGCCTCGCACACGCACATGCACACGAGAGAAACGCGCAAACCCTCTGTGCATCGCTCAGCCCAGACCACCCACCGTAACCGGGAACTCCCCGAAGTTTTCCTCGCCCTCGCTTCTACCACGATTTTTTCCGTCATGGATGGCCCAAAGAATGTCATGCAGGTGCGTCCCCGGCCCATCCAGGACGAAAAGCCCATTTTCTGTCATAGAAGTAGGATCCCACCACATCTATGACTATACGCGTTTTTGTCAAAATTATCGTCATAGAAGTGTCATAACCATGACATATTTTTTTTCCGTTTGGGCCAAAATGTCACGGATGTGTCTTATTTTTGTAGTGTACCACGATGAATAAAACCAGAGAGAGAGAGATGGGGAGGAGCGGCTGCTAACTGAGGGCTCGTTAGGCACAAAGAGGAGGCTGGGGAGGCGAGGCGCTGACCAAGACAATAGTGCCCTAACAATGAAGCAGAGGAAGCAGGGGAGCGACGGGCACTAGATTTGGCGATCCGGCTTGGGCAGGATGCAAACGAAGTCAACGGTGTTGTGATGTGTGTGGCGGAAGAAGGGGTCGGCAATGAGCTTGCTATGCCGGCGAAGAGCTCAAGCACGAACTGGACATGGCCTCGGGCGGCGGCACGTGTGCGCGTGGGGGCTACCCTTACCTACCGGCGGTGCGGAGTAGGGGAAGGAGGAGGGAGGAGAAAACCCAAGGGGGTAGTTGCGTCTTAAATAGGTGAGCTAGGAGGGTGTGGACGACGCTAGTTGCCTCGGTGGCATTGTGCAATGAGGTGACCTGCAGTTACTATGAGCGAGGGAGTTCTACCAAGGAGGAAGAAAGGAGGAAGGAGAGAGGATGACATGTGGGGCCGGCCCGATGCTTGTGGGAAATTTACCAGGGAGAAGGAGCAGAGGCCAGGCAGCCGGGTTTGAACATGGAGGAGGAGTACTAGGGCACCGGGGCATGTTATATAGGGGCCTAGGGGGGCTCTGCGGCCGTCAAATCAATCGTGAGTTCGACTTGGTGTGCGTGGATGTCCTGTCTTATAGGAGGAAGGAGACGAACAGGGGGTCTGGCGTTGGTGGGCTGCGGGGCTGTTGCAGCTAGGCTGCATCTAGGCCTCAGGTAAGTTTCCTTTCTGATTTTTCTCCTTTACCTATCTGTCTACAATTATAAACAGATTTAGAAGAAAAGAATAGGTGGGTTAGGAGGGGATTTTTTGAGAGATAAAATCATCCCTAGACTTCTGGAAATATGAACTATTTGAATAAATTACTTTGGAAAAATTTATAGACTAAACATTTAGACAAATTTGATAAATAATTCAAACTTGTTCAAATCCAAAGTCCAACCAAAGCACATCCAAATGAGCTGAAAAATGGAGGGGCGGTTCTTTGCATGGGTTAGGATTTATAAGAAAAGATTGAACATTTTTAAGCTGGGAAAATGCCACTTGAATTGAATGGGTGAATTTGAAAGAAAGGAGCTAGTGATGGGGTTTTGAAATGGATGAGGGGTTTGGTTGTGAGGAGCAAGATGCCAAGGAAAGAAGAAGATGAGGGAGGGGCTTCACACAAGAATACACAAACATTAAATATGCAAAGAAGATGATTATGCACTATGCAAAACAAAATAACACAACAACATAGCATGTAAGCATCAAGATATCACAAATAGTGGAGGTCTCGGTCTTGGGCTGTCATCACTCTTCCCCACTTACAAAAGATCTCGCCCCGAGATCTAGGAATGAAAAACAAAGAGAAGAGGTAAAACTAAGTTGCTTCTTGGCAAAAGAGTGAACCCAAAGAACCTTTGAAGGTTGCAAAGAGATAAGAATGGCATGAGTGACCAGCAAGAATTCAAAACCACTCTGGTAGAAAAGAGTGGCAAAATTTGATAAGATGAAAAGAACTTGAAAAGAGGACATCCACTATTTGGAACATGAAGTTGGCAAAGTGAAAGCACTTGGAAAAAAAGCACCAACATGATGCTCTCTTATCGAAGAATTGAAGTTGAATACTTGGAACACAGAACGGAGAAGAAACCAACAACTTCTACCACCAAGAACTTGAAAGAGCAAGCTTTTGAAGAAGGCTTGAACGGAGTTGTTGGAAGAATCAACATGCAAAATAAAAACTTCAAATGGCCTTACGAAAAAACTTCTCGAAACTTTGAGGTGAAATTCTACCACTAACAGAAACAATTGATTGCTTGAGAGTTATGAAAAGATGTGAAATACCACATAAAAATACCAGGGGAACTAATTGCACTTCAAAATGCAAGAAGAATACTTCAGCTCCTCCAACAAGAATCTTGATGAACACTTCGAGAATGAGTGAAATCTTTGATGAACCACAATTAATAATATCTTGGAGGAAACTCTGGAGAAGAAAGGATGCTGGAAAAGAAATAAAGGTTCGAAAGAATAAGATTCAAGCCTTGAATGGTTTAAATGGAGTTTCATGAGGAGATAATGAGAAAACTTGGAACTCCATAAAATGAAAGCTGAACAACTTAGAACCGAGAAATTGATATCATGAATGAACTCTAAAAGATGGAATTAAATCACCACAATGAATAAGAATAAGAATAATGTCATGCTTACCCTTCATGTACTTAAATTGATGACAAGCAATGGATGTTTGGCATACCACATGAGCCACCGGTAGGATTTGGAAAGAACAAATGAATTGATATGATAACTAAGGAAGAGGAATCTTGAACGAACCATTATAAGAATTGAAAACGAACAAAGAAGAGAGAACGAATTACCGGAAAGAATTAGAAAATGAACAAAGATCATTGAGCGAATTTAGATCGAAGAGAACGAAGAGATCATGATCTTGTTGGGAAACATAGCATGCAATTTCGAAAAACAATTCCTACGCTCACGCAAGATCTATCTAGGAGATGCATAGAAATGAGAGGGGGAGTGTGTGTCTACGTACCCTCGTAGACTGAAAGAGGAAGTGTTTGACAATGCGGTTGATGTAGTCGAACTTCTTCTAGCTCCGACCGGTCAAGCACCGAACGTATGGCACCTTCAAGTTCTCCACACGTTCAGCGCGATGACGTCCCTCGCTTTCTTGATCCAGCAAGGTTTCAAGGAAGAAAATGAGTTCTGCCAACACGACAGCATGGTGACGGTGATGGTGAAGTGATCCGCGCAGGGCTTCGCCTAAGCACCGTGAGAATATGATTGGGGGTGTAAACTGTGGAGGGGCGCCGCACATGGCTAACAATTGATGTTGTGTGTTCGAGGCGCCCCTCCCCACATATATATAGGTGGGAGGGGTGGAGAGGCAGGCAGGCAGCCATGGGGCGCCCCAAGTAGGATCTGAATCCTACCTGGGGTTTCCCAAGTGGCGCCCCCTTCCTTATTTTATCGGAGAGGAAAAGGGAAGAGGGAAGGGAGGAAGAAAAGGGGGGCCGAACCCCCTCTTCCTTCTCCCAATTGGCCTCCTGCCATAGGGGGGGCGCCACCCCTTGTGGGCTGGTGTGCTCCCCTCTCATGGCCCATAAGGCCGTTTATCCCCCCCGGGGGTTCCGGTAACCCCCCCGGTACTCCGATAAATACCCGATACTATCTGGAACACTTCCGTTGTCCAAATACTATCATCCTATATATCAATCTTTACCTCTCGACTATTTCTAGACTCCTCGTCATGTCCGTGATCTCATCTAGCACCCCAAACAACATTCGGTCACCAAATCACATAATTCATATAATACTAAATCATCATCGAAAGTTAAGCGTGCGAACCCTGCTGGTTCGAGAACTATGTAGACATGATCGAGACACCTCTCCGTCAATTACCCATAGCGGAACCTGGATGCTCATATTAGCTCCTACATATTCTGTGAAGATCTTTATCGGTCAAACTATAATGACAACATACGTTATTCCCTTTGTCATCGGTATGTTACCTGCCCGAGATTCGATCGTTGGTGTCTTCATACCTAGTTCAATCTCGTTACCGACAAGTCTCTTTACTCGTTCCGTAATACATCGTCCCACAACTAACTCATTAGTCACTTTGCTTGCAAGGCTTCTTATGATGTACATTACCGAGAGGGCCCAGAGATACCTCTCTCATACTAGGAGTGACAAATCCTAATCTCGATCTATGCCAACCCAACAAACACCTTCTGAGATACCTGCAGAGCATCTTTATAATCACCCAGTTACGTTGTGACATTTGATAGCACATAAGGTATTCCTCCGGTATTCGGGAGTTGCATAATCTCATAGTTGAAGGAATATGTATTTGACATGAAGAAAGCAATAGCAATAAAAATGAACGATCAGTATGCTAAGCTAACGGATGGGTCTTGTCCATCACGTCATTCTCCTAATGATGTGATCCCATTATCAAATGAAAACTCATGTCCATGGTTAGGAAATCTTAACCATCTTTGTCAACAAGCTAGTCAAGTAGAGGCTCACTAGGGACACGGTGTTTGTTTATGTATTCACATGTGTATTTGGGTTTCTGATCAATACAATTCTAGCATGAATAATAAACATTTATCATGAATAAGGAAATATAAAAATAACAAATTTATTATTACCTCTATGGCATATTTCCTTCAGTCTCCCACTTGCACTAGAGTCAGTAATCTAGATTACATTGTAATGATTCTAACACCCATGGAGTCTTGGTGATGATCATGTTTTGCTCGTGGAAGAGGCTTAGTCAACGGGTCTGCCACATTCAGATTCGTATGTATTTTGCAAATCTCTATGTATCCCTCCTTGACTTGATCACGGATGAAGTTGAAGTGTCTCTTGATGTGTTTGGTTCTTTTTTGGAATCTGGTGCCTTCGCCAAGGAAATTGCTCCTGTATTGTCACAACAGATTTTCATTGGACCCGATGCACTAGGTAGTACACCTTGATCGGATATGAACTCCTTCATCCAGACTCCTTCATTTGCTGCTTCTGAAGAAGCTATGTACTCTGCTTCACACGTCAATCCCGCCATGATGCTCTGCTTGGAACTGCACCAACTGACAAATCCACCATTCAGTATAAATACGTAGCAGGTTTGTGACTTAGAGTCATCCGGATCAGTGTCAAAACTAGCATCGACGCAACCATTTACAACGAGCTCTTTGTCACCTCCATAAACGAGAAACATATCCTTAGTCCTGTTCAGGTACTTCAGGATGTTCTTGACCGCTGTCCAGTGATCCACTCCTGGATTACTTTGGTACCTCCCTACTAAACTTATAACAAGGCACACATCAGGTCTGGTACACAGCATAGCATACATGATAGAACCTATGGCTGAGGCATAGGGAATGACTTTCATTTTCTCTCTATCTTCTGCAGTGGTCGGGCATTGAGTCTGACTAACACAGGCAAGAACCCTTTCTTTGACTGATCCATTTTGAACTTCTTCAAAACTTTATCAAGATATGTGCTTTGTGAAAGTCCTATTAAGCGTCTTGATCTATCTCTATAGATATTGATGCCTAATATATAAGTAGCTTCACCGAGGTCTTTCATTGAATTTTTTATATTCAAGTATCCTTTTATGCTATCC
The DNA here is from genome assembly GCA_021605205.1 of Aegilops longissima. Lineage (NCBI taxonomy): Eukaryota > Viridiplantae > Streptophyta > Magnoliopsida > Poales > Poaceae > Aegilops > Aegilops longissima. The sequence goes on from JAHIAM010007196.1 coordinate 65,141, forward strand.
AGAAATTCTACATCATTTCCAATCAACAATATGTCATCCACATATAATATTAGGAATGCTACAGAGCTCCCACTCACTTTCTTGTAAATACATGCTTCTCCAAAAGTCTATATAAAACCATATGCTTTGATCACCTCATCAAAGCGTATATTCCAACTTCGAGATGCTTAGACCAGTCCATAGATGGATTGCTGGATCTTGCACACTTTGTTAGCACCTTTAGGATGACAAAACCGTCTGGTTGCATCATTTACGACTCTTCTTTAAGAAATCCATTAAGGAATGCAGTTTTGACATCCATTTCCTAGGTTTCATAATCATAATATGCGGCAATTGCTAACATGATTTAGACAGACTTAAGCATCACTACGGGTGAGAAAATCTCATCGTAGTCAACTCCTTCAACTTGTCAAAAACCTTTTGCGACAAGTCGAGCTTTGTAGACAGTAACATTACCATCAGCGTCAGTATTCTTCTTGAAGATCCATTTATTCTCTATGGCTCCCCGATCATCGGGCAAGTCAACCAAAGTCCACACTTTGTTCCCATACATGGATCCTATCTCAGATTTCATGGCCTCAAGCAATTTATCGGAATCTAGGCTCATCATAGCTTCTTCATAGTTCGTAGGTTCGTCATGGTCTAGTAACATGACTTCCAGAATAGGATTACAGTACCACTCTGGTGCGGAACGTACTCTGGTTGACCTACCAGTTTCGGTAGTAACTTGATCTGAAGTTTCATGATCATCATCATTAGCATCCTCTCTAGTTTGTGTAGGTATCATGGGAACGGTTTTTTGTGATGAGCTACTTTCTAATTCGAGAGAAGCTACAATTACCTCATCAAGTTCTACTTTCCTCCCACTCACTTCTTTCGAGAGAAACTCCTTCTCTAGAAAGTTTCCATTCTTGGCAACAAAGATCTTGCCTTCGGATCTGTGGTAGAAGGTGTACCCAATTGTTTCCTTAGGGTACCCTATGAAGACACACTTTTCCGATTTGGGTTCGAGCTTATCAGGCTGAAGCCTTTTGACATAACTGTCGCAACCCCAAACTTTAAGAAACGACAGCTTAGGTTTCTTACCAAACCAAAGTTCATACGGTGTCGTCTCAACGAATTTAGATGGTGCCCTATTTAAAGTGAATGCAGCTGTCTCTTATGCATAACCCCAAAATGATAGTGGTAAATCGGTAAGAGACATCATAGATCGCACCATATCTAATAAAGTACGGTTACGACGTTCGGACACACCATTACGCTATGGTGTGACAGGTGGCGTGAGTTGTGAAACTATTCCACATTGTTTTAAATGAAGGCAAAACTCGTAACTCAAGTATTCGCCTCCACGATCAGATTGTAGAAACTTTATTTTCTTGTTATGATGATTCTCCACTTCACTCTGAATTCTTTGAACTTTTCAAATGTTTCGGACCTGTGTTTCATTAAGTAGATATACCCATATCTGCTCAAATCATCTGTGAAGGTCAGAAAATAACGATACCCGCCGCGAGCTTCAGCACTCCTCGGACCGCATACATCGGTATGTATTATTTCCAATAAGTCATTAGCTCGCTTCATTGTTCCGGAGAATGGAGTTTTAGTCATCTTGCCCACGAGGCATGGTTCGCAAGTATCAAGTGATTCATAATCAAGTAATTCCAAAAGCCCATCTGCATGGAGTTTCTTCACGTGCTTTACACCAATATGACATAAATGATAGTGCCACAAATATGTTGCATTATCATTATCAACTTTGCATCTTTTGGCATCAATATTATGAATATGTGTATCACCACAATCGTGATTCAACAAAAATAGACCACTCTTCAATGGTGCATGACCATAAAAGATATTACTCATACAAAAAAGAACAACCATTATTCTCTGATTTAAATGAATAACCATCTCGCATTAAACAAGATCTAGATATAATGTTCATGCTCAACGCTAGCACCAAATAACAATTATTCAGGTCTAAAACTAATCCCGAAGGTAGATGTAGAGGTATCATGCCGACGGCGATCACATCGACCTTGGAACCATTCCCGACGCACATCGTCACCTTGTCCTTAGCCAATGTTCGTTTAATCCGTAGCCCCTGTTTCAAGTTACAAATATGAGCAACCGAACCAGTATCAAATACCCAGGCGGTACTACGAGCATGAGTAAGGTACACATCAATAATATGTATATCAAATATACCTTTTTTCACTTTGCCATCCTTCTTATCTGCCAAATACTTGGGGCAGTTCTGCTTCCAGTGACCAGTCCCTTTACAGTAAAAGCTCTCAGTTTCAGTCTTGGGTCCAGCTTTGGGCTTCTTCCCGGGAGTGGCAACTTGGTTGCCATTCTTCCTGAAGTTCCCCTTCTTTCCCTTGCCCTTTTTCTTGAAACTAGTGGTCTTGTTAACCATCAACACTTGATGCTCCTTCTTGATTTCTACCTCTTTGAGCATTGCGAAGAGCTCGGGTATTGTCTTATCCATCCCTTGCATATTATAGTTCATCACGAAGCCTTTGTAGCTTGGTGGCAGTGATTGAAGAACTCTGTCAATAACACTATCATCTGGAAGATTAACTCCCAGCTCAGTCAAATAATTATGATACCCAAACATTTGGAGTATGTGTTCATTGACATAACTGTTCTCCTCCATCTTGCAGCTATAGAACTTGTTGGAGACTTCATATCTCTCAACTCGGCCATTTTCTTGAAATATTAACTTCAACTCTTGGAACATCTCATTTGGTCGATGACGTTCAAAACGTCTTTGAAGTCCCGATTCTAAGCCGTAAAGCATGGCACTCTGAACTATCGAGTAGTCATCAACACGCGACTGCCAGGCGTTCACAACGTTCACAGTTGCTGGAGGGGGTGGCACACCTAGCGGTGCATCACGGATATAATGTTTTTGTGTAGCAATGAGGATAATCCTCAAGTTACTGACTCAGTCTATGTAGTTGCTACCATCATCTTTCAACTTAGCTTTCTATAGGAACACATTAAAATTCAAGGGAACGGTAGCACGGGCCATTGATCTACAACATAGATATGCAAAATCTATCCGGACTAAGTTCATGATAAATTAAGTTTAATTAATGAAACTTAAGAACTCCCACTTAGATAGACATCCCTCAAGTCATCTAAATGATACGCGATCCAAATCAACTAAACCATGTCTGATCATCACGTGAGATGGAGGAGTCATCAATGGTGAACATCTCTATGTTGATCATAGCTACTATATGATTCACGTTCGACCTTTCGGTCTCCAGTGTTCCGAGGCCCTGTCTGTACATGCCAGGCTCGTCAAGTTTAACCCGAGTGTTCCGCATGTGCAAAACTGTCTTGCACCCATTGTATGTGAACGTAGAGTCTATCACACCCGATGATAGAGGCAAAGGTGTCCCGATGTTTCGATGAGATGGTGGCTATCATTTCTGTGGGAGTCGACCTTGACGATCCGACTGCGAACGTGCGAGACGTCGCGCCTTAGCAATCGCTAAACCAACTTCCGAGGGTTATTGACCACGCCGGAGCACGATCAACCTGACCACGAGGGCCTGTTTCCTGCGAGCAAACGAAGAACAAGCAAGAAACTGAGATTGCAATCTGGATATTGCGAATATAAGATGAAAGCTTTATTGATCAAGGTGGGGTTCTGTGACGCCTTTGTGCGGTCGTTGAACACAAACGGCACGCGAAGTTGCAGCTATGGCGAACTTTTAATCTAAACAAAACCCAAGGTCTAAACGGTGCCCTAAGGGCTGTATATATGGAGGAAGAGGGGGAATTTCGTGGCCCTTGGTGGAGGGGTCCAAATCAACCCTAACTCTTGTTTCCCCACACATACGGACTCTAAAAACAGCCTATACTTAAGTATTTCGAAATTACATGGGCCTGGCCCACTAATAAGGTGACGCAGCACCTAGAATAGCCTCGGGAAGACATTTATGAAGTAGCATCTTGTATATTTCGTCCAAGGCTTCATGCACCCATTATGGTGGCTTCAAAGTCCTGAAATCATCACTTGTAACTCCGTCTTGTTCCCTTGCATGGCATTATCTCCATGCTTGTTCTTGCTCCAATGTCCATCCTTCTCCAAGCTAGGGTTTTCATTTGTAAGCAAAACAAATGTATCCAATTTAGGCAGCATCATATTCTCATGAACATTAGAATCATTACCAAGAAACGAAAGTACCTGATAATTTAATTGGCGTGTGCGAGCTCTAGTAATTGGTCCAAGATATGTAGCAAGAGGGGCTGTGGGTGTAACAATGGTATTGATGTCCTCATCATCCTCCCTTCTTGAAATGAAGTCGTCCTCGACGGAAGCTCATATTCCTCACCCAAATAAGGCTTCAAATCTGCAATGTTAAAAGTGGGACTAACCCCAAAATCTGCAGGCAGCTCAAGTTTATATGCATTATCATTTATTTTCTCTAACACCTTAAATGGACCATCAAGACGTGGCATTAGCTTTGATTTATGCAAATTAGGAAACCTATCCTTACATAAATGTAACCAAACAAGATCTCAAGGTGCAAAGACAACATGTTTTCTACCCTTATCTCCAGCAAGTTTATATTTAGCATTCATACGCTCAATGTTTTCCTTAGTTATCTCATGCATTTTAAAATCAATTCAGCACGTTCTTTAGCATCAAAATTAACCTTCTCCCAAGATGGAAGAGGCAACAAATCAATAGGTGCACGAGGTAGGAAGCCATACACAATTTCAAAAGGGCACATCTTAGTAGTAGAATGCAATGAACGATTATAAGCAAATTCAATATGAGGCAAGCATTCTTCCCACATTTTCTTATTATTCTTCAAAACAGCCCTAAGCATAGTAGACAATGTTCTATTGACTACTTCAGTTTGTCCATCAGTTTGGGGGTGACAAGTAGTACTAAAAGCAGTTTAGTCCCCAACTTAGCCCATAAACATCTCCAAAAGTGGCTAAGAAATTTAGTATCACGATCTGAAACAATAGTATTTGGCACACCATGCAAGCGAATAATTTCACGAAAGAACAAATCAGCAACATTAACAAGATCATCGCTTTTATGACATGGTATAAAGTGTGCCATTTTGAGAATCTATCCACGACAACAAATATGCTATCCTCCCTTCTTTGTTCGAGGTAAACCTAAAACAAAGTCCATAGATATATCCTCCCAAGGAACACTAGGCACAGCAAAGGCATATATAAACCATGAGGATTGAGTCGTGACTTAGCTTTTTGACATGTAGTGCAGCGAGCAACAAAACGCTCAACATCCCGTCTCATCTTTGGCCAAAAGAAATGTGTAGCAAGTATATCCTCCGTCTTCTTGACGCCAAAGTGTCCCATTAGTCCTCCTCCATGCGCCTCCTGCAACAACAAAAGACTAACAGAGCTAGCAGGAATGCATAGCTTGTTAGCACGGAACACAAAACCATCATTAATAACGAACTTGTTCCATGTTCTTCCTTCTTTACAATTCTGCATTACATCTTTAAAATCAGCATCATGCACATATTGATCTTTGATGGTCTCCAAACCAAATATTTTGAAGTCAAGTTGTGAAAGCATAGTATAGCGACGAGACAAAGCATCAGCAATAACATTTTCTTTACCCTTCTTGTGTTTAATGACATAAGGAAAGTCTCAATGAATTCAACCCATTTAGCATGTCTACGATTCAGTTTAGCTTGACTTTTAATATGTTTCAAAGATTCATGATCGAATGTATAACAAATTCTTTGGGCCATAAATAATGCTGCCATGTCCCTAAAGTCCTAACAAGAGCATATAATTCTTTGTCATAAGTAGAATAGTTCAGACTAGGCCCACTCAATTTTTCGAAAAGTATGCAACAGGTTTGCCATCTTGTAATAACACACCTCCTAATCCAATTCCACTAGCATCACATTCAAGCTCAAAAGTCTTATTAAAGTCGGGAAGTTGGAGTAAAGGAGCATGTGTCAACTTATCTTTCAATACCGTGAAGGCTTCTTCCCGTGCGGTACCCCAAACAAAAGGCACATCCTTCTTTGTAAGCTCATTGAGAGGTGCAGCAATGGTGCTAAAGTCTCTCACAAAACGCCTATAGAAACCAGCGAGTCCAAGAAAACTCCTCACTTGTGTGACCGTTTTGGGCTGCGGCCAACTCTCAATAGCTTCAATCTTGGCTTTATCAACTTCAATTCCTGTGGAGTAACAACATAGCCAAGAAAAGATACTCGGTCGGTGCAAAAGGTGCACTTCCCAAGGTTACCAAACAAACGTGCATCACGTAGAGCATTAAAAACAGCACGTAAATGTTCCAAATGTTCTTCCAAAGATTTGCTATAAATCAGTATATCATCAAAGTAAACTACCACAAATCGTCCAATGAAAGCACGTAAAACTTCGTTCATTAATCTCATGAAAGTACTAGGTGCATTAGTTAACCCAAAAGGCATGACTAACCACTCATATAATCCAAACTTAGTTTTAAAGGCTGTTTTCCATTCATCTCCCAATTTCATACGAATTTGATGGTATCCACTACGCAAATCAACTTTGGAGAATATTGTAGAGCCACTCAATTCATCAAGCATATCATCTAGCCTAGGAATAGGATGACGATAACGAATAGTAATATTATTAATGCCTCTACAATCAACACACATACGCGACATACCATCCTTTTTAGGCACTAGTATAATAGGAACAGCACAAGGACTAAGAGATTCGCGTATATAACCTTTGTCGAGCAGCTCCTGTACTTGACGATAATCTCCTTCGTCTCCTCCGGATTGGTACGGTATGGTGCGCGGTTGGGTAGCGATGCACCGGAATTAAGTCAATTTGATGCTCAATCCCTCGAATAGGTGGTAATCCCGTGGCACGCCTTGTGGGAAGACGTCGTGAACTCCTGCAAAATGTTAGTGACAGAGGGGCAAAGAGGAAGGCACGTCCTCGAATGAAAATAATGCCTCTTTGCACACAAAAGCATAGCAAACAGATTTGCTAGAATCTAGCTCATCAATATCAGATTTGGTGGCAAATAAACATGCACTTTTCAGTTTAATTTCGAAGCAACATTAGATGGTTTATTATTAGGCTTCATTTGTTGCTCAAATTCTTTTGCCACAATCTGATTTTCACTCTTATTTTTCTCCTGTTTTGCTTTATTAGCTCTATTAATATCATCTTTCAAAATGGAATCAGGAGTCATAGGAAGCAAAGTAATATTTTTATCCTTGTGAACAAGAGTATACTGATTGTTTCTACCATGGTGTACAGAATTTTATCAAATTGCCATGGTCTACCAAGTAATAAGGAACATGCTTGCATAGGTACCACATCACAATCAACATAATCAGCATATGTAGAGATACTAAAATGCACACGAACAAGACGTGTTACCTTAACCTTGCCGCTGTTGTTGAACCATTGGATGTAGTAAGGATGTGGATGTGGTCTTGTGGTGAGAGAAAGCTTCTCCACCATATCCATGCTAGCCAAGTTGTTGCAGCTCCCTCCATCTATGATGACGCTTAATAGAACGTTCCTTCACAACTCCTTTGTATGGAACAAGTTATGCCTCTGATTTTGCTCGGCTTGTGTAACCTGCACACTCAAAACACGTTGAGCAACTAAACATTCATACCTGTCAAGATCTTCAGCAGCCATGTATTGCGTCTCAGATCGAATCATCTCCACCGTGTTCTTCATGTGTAATAAGAGCCAAAGTCTCTTCATCATAGTCACTAGCAGACTCATACCCACCATCCTCGGTAGCAATCATCACACGCTGAGATTGGCATTCTCGCATAAAATGTCCTCTTCCTTACAACGACGACAAATAATATCACTTGTGTGCCCTGTTGACGCCATGGAAGAAGAAGAGCTCTGTAGGCCCAGCAGGTGTACTCTTGGCGATAGTGGTGGTTGTGCCCGCTTTCTTGTATCACGGTTGGAGGTGGCAGCCGACGGAGGTGCCGTGTAGTAGAACGTGGAAGTAGATGATGCACGTGGTGTCCATGATGAAGGGCGACCTGCAGAAAAGTTAGTCCGCGCCAAGGCACATCGATCCTGCACTTCACGCTCAGCTTTACAAGCAAGATGGAATAATCGAGTGATATTATTATAATCCTTGTAGTCTAGAATGGTCTGAATCTCTATTTAATCCACCCGAAAACGTGCAAGCATAGATTCATTCTCCTCAACAATACCACATCTAATCAAGCCAGTTTGTAATTCTGATAATATTCTTCACCGAATTTTTCCTTGTCTTAAGCGCTGCAATTTTTGAAGTAATTCACGCTGATAATATGGTGGAACCCAACGAGTACGCATAGCAGTTTTCAAAGCAGCCCAAGTAGCTGGAACAGGATATAATCTACAATGTTCAGACCACCAAACACATGCAAAGCTAGTGAAAGCACAAACAGCAGCAGGAACACGTCTCTCCTCGTGATATTGTAAACATGTAAGTCGTTGTTCAGTTTCTAATTCCCAAGTAAGATATATATCAGGAACATATCTACCCTCAAATGGTGGAATATTCAATTTCAGTTTAGGGAGATGGTCATGATCTCGTACCTGAAGGGGAGCCCGAACATTGCCATTATTTGCATGTGGACGACCTGGTGGTTGTGGTGCTGGTGGTTGCACGTAGTTATGATGTTGATCAACCTCATCCTCGTAAGCTCTCACATAATCATCCTCCCCCGCCGCAGCAGCAGGAGCCACAGAAGTATCAACAGCAGCACCAGCAGCTTGGCCAGGCTGAAGAGGGACACGGGAAGCTCGGCGGAGGGCTGTTTCGCGATGTGGAGGTAGTCCGTGTTGTTGTAGTAGAGGTGCGTTAGGTGCAGCCGGTGGTGGTGGTGGTAGACGCGAGCAATTCATTAAACTTGTTATCGAGCTTTGTTTCGAACGCCTTCTCAATGCCATCTATCTTCTCCATGGCCTCTTCAAATCTATTTAGCACATCGTCCACCTGCCCACTCATCATTTGTTGAAACTTATCATGTAGCGCTTTGTTTGTCATGTTCTCCCAATCGGTCTAAATCGGCTTGTGATCCTGCCATGGTTAGCAGCAATAGAAACACACAAGAATATGATTCGACAGACTACTAGGAAGTGGTGGTGATGGTGTGGTGGACAGTCACAAACCGTCAGCAAATCTCAAATTCTTACCAGTTCTTACCAAAGAAGAAGCGGTGATCGGCAACCGATGTAGTCAAAACTCTCAAAGCTTGGATAGAGCGATTACCAGGGAGAGTCAAACGCACGATGTAGATGTATGTGGAGCTGGGAAGGCTTATAATATGGTAGCAAAAAAGGTTAGCAATAATCAATTCAGAGATGCAAAGTTGAATAAACGCTCAACGACGGTACTGTGCTGGTCCTAGGCTAGACCGTGCTAGAGACGCGAGCCTAGAACACTAGCAAAATCACGGCGCTGCACGTAAACAAGGGAAAAGCACACTGTGGAAATTTTTTTTTCGCTTTTTTTTTGCGCTGCTTTTTTTTTTTGCGCGGCTCTTTTTTTTTTGCGAAAAATCACTATAATGGCGAGTGTCTCAAAACTCTTCCTGTGTCAAACCGACAGGATGGGCACGAAAATTTTTGACCAATTTTTTTTTTCGATCGCCGGACCCAAAAACTGAAACGGGTCAAAAAACTTTCTATAACGGCGACTGTCTCAATACGCTTATAAACACCTAAAAATAGGATAGCCAAAATTTTTTTGACAAGTACGTTTTCGGAAAATTTTGGGCCTAAACGGAGGGTGGTTTCCGAAACCTACTCCGGCAAGGAAACACGAATCGGAAACTAGATGGATCTCGAAAACAACCCTAATATGCAAGGAACTCGGATTGGTGGTGGATATATGGTGGTGGTATATGGCAGCGGTGGTGGTAGCGGTGGTAGTATATGGATATGGATCGGTGGTGATATATGGACACGGATTGGTGGTGGTATATGGATACGGATTCGAAGCGGTGATGGTAGGTGGCAGGGGCGATGATGATGGTGCGGTGGCGGCGTGACAACTTATGACCGAACTCAAACTCTAAAAGACTAGACGCTAAGACCAGCAACTAGACGACGATGCAACCGCAAATTCAACAAAGCAAAACCCTAAAAAGATTATGCAAAGCCTCAGATTGGTTCGGATATGATGAACTAACCCTAATTTTTTTTTGTGGCTTTTTCGTGGACTTTAGGTATGAAGACAGACTCGATCTAATCTCTGAAAAACTGTAAAATCTCACCGAGCAACCTGAAAATCTGATACCACTTGATAGAGGCAAAGGTGTCCCGATGTTTCGATGAGATGGTGGCTATCGCTTCGTGGGAGTCGACCTTGACGATCCGACTATTTAACGCAGCGAGACGTCGCGCTTTAGCAATCGCTAAACCAACTTCCGAGGGTTATTGACCACGCCGAGCACGATCAACCGACCACGAGGGCCTGTTTTCGCGAGCAAACGAAGAACAAGCAAGAAACTGAGATTGCAATCTGGATATTGCGAATATAAGATGAAAGCTTTATTGATCAAGGTGGGGTTCTGTGACGCTTTGTCCGGTCGTTGAACACAAACGGCACGCCGAAGTTGCAGCTATGGCTAACTTTTAATCTAAACAAAGCCCAAGCTCTAAACGGTGCCCTAAGGGCTGTATATATGGAGGAAGAGGGGGGAATTTCGTGGCCCTTGGTGGAGGGGTCCAAATCAACCCTAACTCTTGTTTCCCACACATACGGACTCTAAAAACAGCCTATACTTAAGTATTTCGAAATTACATGGGCCTGGCCCACTAATAAGGTGACGCAGCACCTAGAATAGCCTCGGACGACATTTATGAAGTAGCATCTTGTATATTTCGTCCAAGGCTTCATGCATCCATTATGGTGGCTTCAAAGTCCTGAAATCATCACTTGTAACTCCGTTTGTTCCCTTGCGCATGGCATTATCTCCATGCTTGTTCTTGCTCCAATGTCCATCCTTCTCCAAGCTAGGGCCTTCATTTGTAAGCAAAACAAATGTATCCAATTTAGGCAGCATCATATTCTCATGAACATTAGAATCATTACCAAGAAACGAAAGTACCTGATAATTTAATTGGCGTGCGCGAGCTCTAGTAGTTGGTCCAGTATATGTAGCAGTAGGGGCTGTGGGTGTAACAATGGTATTGATGTCCTCATCACCCGATCATCACGTGGTGTCTTAACACGACGAACTTTCGCAATTGTGCATACTTAGGGAGAACACTTGAGGGTTGATGCATCTGCCGGAGAACTCCATTTCGCCATGGGCAGATCGGTGCCACGAGTTCATCGGTGTCTTTACCGGTGGTCACCATGAGCCCGGCAGGCCCAGCGACCTGCAGCTTCTCCAGCAGAAGGAAGGAGAAACCCTTCGTAAGTATTTATAGAGATTTAGTAAAGTTCATAGAAATATTTCAAATATCCATCCGGCAGCTGTTATAGCAGCCTTCCAGTCAAATGTGCACAACTGTCGCATTCGTTCTAAGATGAATGTGCGGTTGCCCAAGACTGTGAAGGACCTATACACACTAGTGGATAAGTGTGCTCGAATGGAGGATGATGAGGACATGACTACCTTCGATACGACCAAAAATATTGCATACATGCATATTTGTCAGGTGATTTCTAGTGCAAAGTATTCAATAATCTATTTATGTTATCCAGGACAAAAATACTTCACACACTTTTGTGTTTTGTCTAATTGCAGGTGTATGGGACATTTGTACAATCCACATATGAAGATAGGGGAAAACGAGAAGTTTAGGTTCTATTCAAAAAGTCCTCTCACGTCACTTTTGGGCCAAGAGAATATAGAGTCCAAGTCTCTCACGTTCTGGATTCAGATTCGGACTTCACAGACATACCTGACTCAAAACGCCAACAACTTTTTCATACAGACTCCGAATTGGCTGATTCTTTTTTTTGTTGGAAATTAGATTTCGTCCTCTTTCCAACCCAATTGGATTCACCTTTAAATTCGTCCAATGCGTTGAGATATGGACGAAACAATCTGACGTTGTAGCAGAATCCAAGTCAAACAACAAGTCCAAAGGTGTTGCATCACCTCCACTTGGGCCCATGAGCCTTGTACGACCTAGGGTTGGTTTTAGGCTGCCTTGGGACGTCCTCCGACCTCCTTGGCCGCCACCCCTTGCTCCTATATAAGTAGATCCATCTAGTAGCTTTTTCCTTAGGATTTGCTTAGTTAAAAGTTAGCCATTGCAACTTCGTGTACTTCGTTTGTGTCCAACGACCAGACCAAGACTGCTTATGGATCCCCACCATTATCAATACTTCATATATATTCGCAATATTCAGATTCCATTATCATATTCTTGCTCGTTCTTCGATTGCTTGCAGGAATAGACCTTCGTGGTCAAGCTGACTGTGCTTCCAGCATCGTCAGTAACCTCAGGAGATTGGTTTAGCGATTGCTAAGGCGAAACGTAGTGCATGTTTGTAGTCGAATCGTCAAAGTCGTCTCCACCAAATCGATAGTTATTATCTCATCGAAAGATCGGGACACCCTCGCCTCTATCAAGTGGTATCAGTTTTCAGGTTGCTCGGTGAGAATTTCCAGTTTCCCCTAGATTAGATTTATTTTCTTACCTATTGTCCAAGAAAAAGCCACAAAAAAGTTGGATCTATTCATCCTTTTGTCCAAGCCAGTCTGAGCCTTTGCAATTTTCTTTTCATTGTTTGCATTATTGAATTATCGGTTGCATCGTCGTGTTGAGTTGCTGGTCTTAGTGTCTAGTTCGTTTAGAGTTTCGAGTTCTGTTCACATTGTCACGTCGCCGCTGCATCGTTATCCCTTTCGCTGTCCACCACACCATCCATCAATTTCCACCACGTGCTACCCATAGTTCATTGTCACAATCATAGTTGAGGTCGTTCACATCTTCGCTTGATCCAATCTGCATCTTATCTAGTTTGTCTTGGAAAGAGGGAGAGAAAAAAAAAGACAGAGAAAAAAAAGAGAGAAAAAAAAAGAAAAAAAATTCAGAGAAAAAAAGAGAGAAAGAAAAATAAAAAGACATGTCAGGAAAAAAAAGATAGAAAAAAAAACAAAATTCGGATCTATCTAGACTCATTCTCGTAGTTGAATTCGGATTGGAATCTGTTTTGTGCACTGCTCAGTAAAATAGGCATAACTTCCTCATACGAAGTCAGTTTTGGCTCCACGAGTACTCAAATGAAAGTTAGAGACGAGCCGCATCTAGATAGTTGCAGAGGCTAGTTCACTATTTGACACCTCAAAATTGGCTTCTAAATAGGTCTTTTTGCCCTCCGAAGTTTGCAGACACGGCTTATTCCAATTTTTCAGGCCAGTTTTAGAATTCTTTGACTCATCATATCAATTCGCAATTGAGTGATTCTTTTTGCATTGGAAAGCTTGAGTTAGTAGCATTCTTTGAAAAAAGTTATCAGAAAATTGGCTCAAACTTTTGAAGAGGAAAGTTGGAGAGAGAGTTGTTGTATATCCTGCTTGGCAGTTGTTTTTCATCATTATCTTTACTGCCGTTGTGATATTTACTTATATCTTGCTGTCCAGAACTACTTAGTAGCATTCATTGATGCTAGTTGTGCTACGCCATGACCTCATTAGTGTTCTAGGCTCACATCTCTAGTCCGGTCTAGCCTAGGACCAGCACAGTACCGTCGTTGAGCGTCTATTCAACATTGCATCTCTGAATTGATTATTGCTAATATGTTGCTACCATATATAGCCAACCCAGCTCCACATATTTCTGCACCATGTATACGTACGTTCCCCTGGCAATCGCTTTACACAATCTTCGGAGTTATTTGACACGGCTGGTTGCCTGTCACCACCTGCCGCATGGTAAGAACTTGTAAGATATTGATAGTTGCTTTACTGTGAGCACTTTACAACCACATCCTAGTAGTTCATCGGAACATTATTCTTGAATTTTGTTTCTTGTTTCTACTAATCATGACAGGTTCCGGAGATAGAAATTCTTGGACGACGGACACATCATCACCATCACGAGAGTTGGGACAACACACAGAAGCACATGGTCAGGTTAACTCTTTACCGTCATTTGAGGGTAGATTTAATCCTGCTATTTATCTAGCTTGGGAGCTTGAAGTATAACAAGTTTTTACTCACCATGACTTTTCTGAACTTGAGCGAGTACAAGTTGCCATTAGAGCATTTACTAGTTTTGCTTCTGTTTGGTGGAGTGTGCATTGTAAAAAAAAACATTGATAACCAACCCACAACTTGGAAAGATTTGAAAGATGTAATGAGATAACAATTTTTCCCTCCTTACTATCGTCGTGAATTGCTTCGCAAATTTGAACAATTTAAACAAGGCAACAACACTGTTCATGCTTACTACCAAGAGTTCAAATCTTATATGCATCATTGTGACATCGAAGAATCTATGGATGATACAATGAATAGATTTTTTGGTGGTTTGAACCCTGATATTCAGGCATGATTTCAGTATATTCCTCGTTGCATTACGGATATGTATGTTCGTGCTTGTACCTTTGAGAGACAGTTACAGGAGCACGCATTGGGTGATTACAACAACTACTATTCCAGTTCGTGCTCACCACCACCGCTTGGTTCCTCCACCGTTGCACCTACTAGAGCAGCCACACCTCAGATTGTGAGTGCGACATCATCTCAAAAGTATGGTACATTACCATCATCCGTACCTACATCAGCTACATCTTTGCGACAAGGTAACTGTAAAGATATTGATGATATTAACTTCACATGAGAATGATGCATGCCTAGTTAACTTGAATACATCATGTGTTGAGTTACCTGTTGATTTGAGCGCATCACCTATTTTAGAGAATCATGTTACCGTCATGAATGCGTCATGTGATCAAACAACTGAAATACCAACAATTTTGAGTGCACCCAATGAATTAACTGTTGATGCAAAAGAACCAATGTTTACTCATTTTGATATGACCTCTAATCTTGGTGATGATTCTGTGTCAAATGACTTATTGCATGTTTGCTTATTTAAGCATGTTGTAGCATGTAAATTTGATGCAATTAAGGTTTATTCACCAATGTTGGGATGGTTTAATGATGAATATTGTCAATCTTTTCATATGAATAAGAGCTTCACTTATATGTGCAAACTGAGTTGCAATACTTTCATGCCTTCTACTTCTTGTGATAATATGTTGGCTTTATATTTTATTAACTACGAAAGTTACTCATGTATACATGTGTCATATGTGCAAAATCCACGGGAAGTAAAAATGGATGACATATACATATACAACATGTACACCTTGTCTCTTTTGTTAGCCACATTTTAGATTAAGCAACGCCGAGGACGGCTTTATTTTCAAGAAGGGGAGGATGATGAGGACATGACTACCTTCGATACGACTAAAAATATTGCATACCTGCATATTTATCAGGTGATTTCTAGTGCAAACTATTCAATAATCTATTTATGTTATCCAGAACAAAAATACTTCACACACTTTTGTGTTTTGTCTAATTGCAGGTGTATGGGACATTTGTACAATCCACATATGAAGATAGGGGAAAAGGAGAAGTTTAGGTTCTGTTCAAAAAGTCTTCTCACGTCACTTTTGGGCCAAGAGAATATAGAGTCCAAGTCTCTCATGTTCTGAATTCAGATTCGGACTGCAGAGACATACCTGACTCAAAACGCCAACATCTTTTTCATACGGACTCCGAATTGGGTGATTCTTTTTTTGGAAAGTAGATTTCGTCCTCTTTCCAACCCAATTGGATTCACCTTTAAATTCGTCCGGTGCGTTGAGATATGGACGAAACAATCTGACGCTGCAGCAGAATTCGAGTCAAAAAACAAGTCCAAAGGTGTTGCATCACCTCCACTTGGGCCCATGAGCCTTGTACGACCTAGGGTTGGTTTTAGGCTGCCTTGGGACGTCCTCCCACCTCCTTGGCCGCCACCCCTTGCTCTTATATAAGTAGATCCATCTAGTAGCTTTTTCCTTGGGATTTGTTTAGTTAAAAGTTAGCCATTGCAACTTCGTGTATTTCGTTTGTGTCCAACAACCAGACCAAGACCACTTTCGGATCCCCACATTTATCAATACTTCATCTATATTCGCAATATTCAGATTGCATTATCATATTCTTGCTTTTTCTTCGATTGCGTGCAGGAATAGACCTTCGTGGTCGCTGATCATGCTTCCAGATCGCCAAGAACCTCGTGGAGATTGGTTTAGCGATTGCTGAGGTGCAACATCGTGCACGTTTGTAGTCGGATCGTCAAAGTCGACTCCACCAATTCGATAGTTATCATCTCATCGAAAGATCGGGACACCCTCGCCTCTATCAGAGGAAGGAAGGAAGTTGCCCGGAGAGGAGGATTGCATCAATGTTGATTCAGAGGATGAAGATGAATCAACCAGTCAGAGAAAGGGCAAGGAGCACAATAAGAAGCCAAGAGATAAGGCAGTGATGACTGTGGAAGGTTCTGGCACACCTAGTACCAGCAAGAAGGCCAAGGCTGAGGCCCCTGACAAGGAAGCTGCCATATGCGCTGCCTGCCGGGAAGCCGCTGCCGCGGAAAGCGTTGGGAAAGGTGATGGGTCGTACTGCAAGATCCACCGGACCAAAGGCCACAACCTTCAAAAGTGCTACCAGGTTGAGCAACTCATCAAGAGACCGAGAGCAGAGTATGATAAGCGTGATAAGGAGAAAGGTCAGAATGTTGTTGGCAGTAAGGGTCGAGGCGGTGAAGCAAATCGCCTCGGCAAACCCTTTCGGAATCAAGGAAAACGCGCCAGGGGCCAAGAGAAGGAAATCTGTGATGATGTGAGTGATGAAGGGAATGAAGAGGAAACCAGTGAGTAGGAATTTTAGAAGGCCACTGATGCCCTGTGCATTGATGGTGGTGCATCTCTGCACACCTCTCATCGCCAACTCAAGCGATGGGCACGAGAGGTCAATGCTATGGAACCAGCGCCAGAGGCCCGGAAGCCGCTCAAGTGGTCCCGCATGCCCATCATCTTTTATGAGGAGGATCACCCTGGTTGCACCACTGCGGTATGGTGTTTGCCATTGTTGGTCTCTCTAACAATTCACAACCTCAAGGTCACAAAGATGTTAGTGGATGGCGGGGCCGGGTTGAACCTGATTTCCCCCGCGGTCATCAACAAGCTTCAGATAGGAGAAGAAGAGCTAGAGGTTACCGGCACGTTTCAAGGAGTCAATCCCAGCAGGAGCCGTCCCAAGGGAAGATTACGCTGCCGGTGACATTTGGGAGATAGCTGAACTATCGGACTGAGAAGATTGTGTTTGATGCGGTTGATCTCCCCCTGCCGTACAATGGGATTCTGGGACGCCCGGCCCTGGCCATGTTCATGGAAGCATCCCACTATGCTTATAACACTCTGCAGATGCCTGGGCTGCTGGGAGTCATCACTATCCCATCAGATGAGAAGGATGCAATTATCTGCGTGGACAAGATGTACTGGGGTGCTGTCGCGGCAGAGGCTGCGGCAGCAGCAGCTCCCGCCAAGGAAAATAAAGGAAAGAAGAGAGATTGTATGGCCTCGGCAAGGAGTCCGGGAAGCGTGCCCCCTTCGAGTGCACAACACCCATTGACGACGTGCCGGAGTGTTCCAACAGTAAGAGATCCAAGTTGCTGCACCCCAAGTGAAGAAGGTCCCGATAGGGCTGGCTAGCGTTGATGGTACTTTCACTATCAGCGCCACACTCAATGACAAATAGGAAAGCGCGCTCGTTGCCTTCCCGTGGGCGAATATCGATGTGTTTGCATGGCAACCATCTGATATCCCGGGTGTTCCCAGGGAGGTAATCGAGCACCACCTTGTTGTCTGCCCACATTCCCGACCCGTCAAGCAGAAAGTTTGGAAGCAGGCCTTGGACTGGCAGTAGTTCATTGCTGAGGAAATCAAGAAGCTAGAAGCAGCTGCTTTAGTCAGAGGAGTGTTACACCCTACGTGGATGGCAAACCCAGTGGTAACCTGGAAGGCGAATGGGAAATGGAGGCTTTGCATTGATTTCACATATCTCAACAAGGCTTGCCCAAAGGACCCATTGCCCTTGCCACGCATCGATCGGATCGTGGATTCCACTTCAGGATGTGATATGCTCTCCTTTTTGGATGCATACTCCGGATATCACCAGATCTTCATGTACAAAGAAGATGAGGAGAAGACATCATTCATCACTCCAAGTGGTACGTACTGCTTTGTCTGCATGCCTTTCGGATTAAAGGGTGCCGGGTCCACTTTTGCAAGAGCAGTCCAAATTGGTTTTGAGCCACAGTTACACAGAAACCTAGAAGCTTATATGGATGACATTGTGGTCAAAACCAAGGATAAGGCCACCCTTATCTAGGATTTGGAGGAGACATTTGCTAATTTGCGCAAGATCAAGTTGAAGCTTAACTCGGAGAAGTGTGTATTTGGTGTTCCCTCCGGCAACCTACTTGGATTCTTCGTGTCCCATCGAGGGATTGAAGCCAACCCCGACAAGATCAAGGCCATTGAGCAGATCCAAGCGCCCAGGACAGTTAAGGATGTGATGCGCTTGACAGGATGCATTGTCGTGCTAAGCAGATTCATTTCCATGTCTGCCGAGCGTGCCCTGCCGTTCTTCAAAATTTTGAAGAAGGCAAGACCTATGAAGTGGACCCCAGAAGTGGATGCAGCTTTGCAGGAGTTGAAAGCCTACCTATCGTCAGTACCAACCTTGGTTGCACCCAAACCTCAAGAGCCGTTAATACTTTACCTAGCAGCAACCAACCAAGTGGTCAGTGCAGCCTTGGTAGCACAGCGAGAAGTGGATGAAGCAGAGAGCGGCCAGACCGTAGTGGAGGCAGGAGAGGATCAGAACAGTAGTGATCATGGCAACGAGTGCAACCCCAAGGACGCGGCAAGGAAGAAAGTGGTGCAACGCCCAGTGTACTTTGTCATCTCCTCGTTGCAAGGGGCTAGATCGAGGTAATCTGGTGTGCAAAAGTTGATCTTTGGCCTCATCATGGCCTCAAGGAAACTATGCCACTACTTCCAAGCCCATGAGATTACGGTTGTCACTCGTTTCCCATTGCAAAGGATACTTCGAAACCCTGAGGCTACTGGCAGATTAGTGGAGTGGGCTTTGAAGTTATCCAGCTTTGGTTTGAAGTTTGAGAGCACATCAACTATTCAGAGCAGGGCACTGGCAGAGTTCATTGGAGAATGGATGCCAATCCCTGATGAAGAGATGACAGAAACAACTCTCCCCGGCAAGGAATCACCCCAAGAATGGATTATGTATTTTAATGGTGCTTTTGCCTACAAGGTGCAGGGGTTGGTGTGCTTCTTGTTTCCCCCTCTTGGGAGCACTTGAAGTACGTCGTCCAAAGGCACTTTGCCGGGGAAGAAGCCACCAACAATACAGCTGAGTATGTAGGGCTCCTTGCCGGGCTCAGAATTGCAGCAGAATTGGGAATCAAGAAGTTAATCATTCGAGGAGATTCACAGCTTGTGGTGAGACAAGTCAACAAGGATTATCAAAGCCCATTGATGGAAGCATACGTCAAGGAAGTGAGGAGATTAGAGGAGCACTTTGATGGGTTGCAAACAAAGCACGTACCCCGTACGGAAAACAACATAGCTGATCACCTGTCACCAGCCACAATGGCCTGGAAAAGGAGAAAGTTGGACTATGGTCCCCCTCTCCGGCCAGAGCCATCTTCTCCTGGCAGAGACCCTGCCGGAAACAACTCCTCACAGCCTGCCGGACCGTCCCCTCCAGCCGGGCCTATGGACCCCGCGAATGAGGCTGGTGCTCCCACAGCCGAAAAGGTGCCGCTAGTCCTTGTTGCCGAGCCCAGGCTCCAACATGGGAAAGACACATCGTCCGCTTCCTCCAAACCGGAGAACTTCTTGTCGACCAAGATGAAGCTGAGAAAGTAGCCCAGAGGGCCAGTATGTACCAGTTTGTTAATGACACTCTGTACAAAAGAAGGCCCAACGGTGTGAAATTGAAGTGTGTCTACCGGGAAGATGGAAAGGAACTGCTAGCTGAGATTCACAGAGGAATGTGCGGCTCACACATTGGATCAAGGGCATTAGCTGGGAAGCATTCAGGCAAGGATTCTATTGGCCCATAGCCCTCCAAGATGCAGTTGAGCTCGTCATGACATGTGAAGGCTCCCAATTCCATTCCAAGAGAACACACCTGCCTGCCCAAGCCCTTCAGACAATCCCTTTATCATGGCCATTTTCGGTCTGGGGGCTCTATATCCTTGGCCCTTCCCCCGAGCAATCGGGGGATTTGAATTCTTGTTCGTTGCCATCAACAAGTTTACAAAGTGGCCGGAAGTGACTGCCGTGAGGAAGGTGACTACTCAGTCAGCTATCAAGTTCTTAAAAGAATTGGTGTGTCGTTTCAGAGTTCCGGCAAGGACCATCACTAACAACGGCACCCAGTTCACGAGCCACGCCTTCATGCAATACATTCATGCCCTCGGATGCAAGATCTCATTCGCCTCTGTGGCACACCCCCGGAGTAATGGACAAGCTGAGGGGGCGAACGCTAAAGTGCTTCATGGACTCAAGAAAAGAACATTCAATACACTGCAGAAGCACGACAGGTGGTGGATTGAGGAGCTGCCGGTAGTTCTCTGGTCCCTCAGAATGACACCTAACCGAGCTACCGGGCAGACTCCCTTCTCTCTGGTCTACCGGGCAGAAGCATTTATCCCCAGGGAACTCATTTACGGGTCCCCTCGAGTTCTTGCCTATGATGAAGTAGCACATGATCAGCACCGGCGTGACGACGCTGTGCTACTCGAGGAGAACCATCTCCGGGCTGCTACGCATGCTGCACGGTACCAGCAAGCCCTGCGTCGCTATCATAGCAGCATGGTTTATGCCCAGTGTTTTGAGGAAGGTGTCCTTGTCCTTAGGCGCGTTCAGTCCGCCAAGGGTATACACAAGTTATCACCAAAGTGGGAAGGACCTTACCGGGTAGTAGGAGTCACCAGATCTGGCGCTGTCCGGCTGGAGACCGGAGATGGCACTCAGTTGCAAAACTCATGGAATATTGAGCATCTTCGAAAGTTCTACCCGTAAGGTGCAGAGGCTGCCGGGCCCTACCCGGCAGCCACCCATTGTATATGGCCTTGCCGAAGTTGCATGTAACCCCTGTACAAGCTGGGGCGATGACCCCGTGCAAGAGAAAATAAAGAAGCGCCGTAGGGGGGCCCCAACTAAGCTTGCATGCATGCACGAGCACACTAAGATCACTTCATAAGAATTTCATGAGCATTTGCATATTCATATAGATAGGATTGCATCCTGCATTCATTCTCATCTACATGGAGTTGCAGGTTCCTGCCGTGAACTTGACTTCGGCAAAGGACGAGAAGATTGCACGACATAGCAATCCCCGGCAAGCCAAACAGATAAGTTTACCTCTTGTCCATCAGTGTTCTGTAAAGCTATAACTTTGCATGAGGAAACCTTGCCTCTCTCTTTGAAACTTAGGTGCTCCCATCCATGACTCGAACATTGCTTCGGTCAGGATGGTCACAGTAGCCTTTGGTAAAAGAGAGTTACGGGGGCTGGCCCTCTGCTCATTCCCCGCTGCATGTAGCTCTCCAGCAGAGATGAAAGGGGTGCTGCAAGATATCCTATCGTGGAAACTCGTTTATTTACATTAAAGAGGCACTCCACCTCTGCATGGACATATACATGCACGAGTTCCCGGCGAGGTTTATCTTTTTCATTCATATGCTGATACAAGTACAAGCATTACAGAACACAAAGATGGACTTGGGATATTACATTATTTGAATTAAAATTTGGCAATTGCCGGCAAGTTTAAGATTGAAAAAAGATAAAAACCCTATAACCCCTATTTTCCTTCCTCTGCTCCTTTTCCCCAGAATACTTAAACCCGAGGGAAAGGAGAATAAAAGGAGCATTTGGGGGAGGGCAGCGACGAAGGGACCGACGGAGCGGTTATCCACCATGGTCCGCGGGCGACGTGCACCCAGGAGCTGCGCAAGGTGACGAGCAAGGCCCGTCACCCCTTCCCGAATGGAAAGAGGGGAGGAGGAAAAGGGGGGAGGGGCAGAGGCGGTAGCGGCATCACCCACAACGGGTATGCGCCACTACCATCACCCCAGCCAACCGGAAGGCGCGCCTCGTCGACAATGGCCACAAGGCCTCCGGGAGGGGAAATGCTTGGATTACCAATGATCTCCAGCCCTGCCTCCTGGACGAGCCTCGAAGAGACCCAGAAATTCACCACGACAAGGAGCAGGCTCACTCCCCGAGCGTCAGTACCAGCGTAGGACAACAATTGCCCCAAGCAGAAGCCCGGGGACTGGCCCCGGGCTCTTCTCTTCAACATCACCAGTAGAAGCAGAGATCGAGAGGAGAAGAAGAAGAATGCAAGGATGAATGACTTCGCCCTCCTCCGCCGCTCCTTTTATAGGCCGGGTGGGAAAGGGCAGCTGCTCCATCAACGGGTTACCAACGCCCTCCTCTGCCAATTCAAGGCGGGCGGACCCATTTCAAGATGCTCTCCCGCGCCACGCGCCTTCGTTACCTACCCCACGCGATGCATGCAGCATACGTGGCTAAGGATAAGAGCGTGTCATGGGAAGAGTAATTTGACGGTTTCTACCCCGTGTATTAAAGTCATTCACGGGCCATTACTGCCATGGCCCCACCACTATTGGCTTTGCACCACGCACGGGTTATCGGAAAGCGCCACTGAAATCAAGACTAATGAAACAGCAACAGAAAACCTCAAGGGGCCAACCCCTTCAGCAATTCTGCCTGTGCACTTATTAGGCCCTACCCCGACGACGCTCAGCAGCGCGTTTGGGGCAGGCCTGGGAGATTCTGTCGGTGCACCAAACCCTGGGTCTGTTGCCCAACTCTGCACAGGCACAAGATCAAGATTGAATCACCGGCTCAAGACAGAGATCGAAGAACCAAGAGACTTGAAGAACCAACATGCAGCTCAGAGAGATCAACATCGAGCCAAAGGAACAAGATATCGACAAGGGAAGGGCCTCCCTTGCTCGGCAGGCAAGCCCGGCAAGGGGCGAGGCCACCACCCAAAGCAAACAACCAAGACTCACCGGTAGAGTCTTCCAGGGCTCGCGTGGGCTGAACCACCCTGCCAAGCACTCAAGCACGACCCACGTCGTCAATCAGTGCGGTGTCAAGACGCAAGATGATTAAGTGGCAGCCATTCGCCACATCGCAGCCATCTCCTACAGCAGAAACTCACAGATGACACCCGTCCAACAACGTGTCAAGAGAACAGATGCGGAGCTGGTGAGATAGCGTGGCAGGCCTTGCCGAACATCCAGTGATGTGACAGTAAGCGGTGCATTCAATGCACCCCGTCAGCCCGCAGAGTTAGGTATGATAGCACTGTTTGCTATCATATCAGTGGATAATGACCACTTTGCCACTGTGGTGACCCCTTAATCTATAAAAGGAGGCCCATGGCACTCATAGGAGGGGTTAGAGGGTTAGAAACTTGACAAGCCCAAGCCTCTCCACGCGCATAGTCACTGCAGCCCCGAGGCAGCCCTTGCCAGGCAAGTGTACTACGCACCTCTACATTCATTCCATCATCAATCCACCAAAGCAGGAGTAGGGTCTTACGCCTCATGGTGGCCCGAACTTGGGTAAATTGCTAGTGTGCTTTTTGCCGTGCTGCCATGCGCTGATCTGCTCTTTGTGCAACGCGCGTCCCCGTGCCGAAACAGCAAGGGGCCACCCGGTCCCATAGGTGGCCGTGGATATCCCTCGACAAACATCATTGAAACTATTTTTAAAAGAGAGATTGAACCACTTGAAATAAACGGATTAAAGGAGATAACAACCTCAAAATAGCTTGAATGGATTAAGAATGGAAACACGAATCTACTGAGATATATTCTACACTCCGGATATGAATAGAGAAAGGTGAATAAATAACATAGCCTTGGCTAAGAAATTCCAACATGGGAAAACATGTGAACCAAAAGAAAGAGATATGATCAACATTGAAGCTTGAATTAACTCCACTGGAAAAGAATACGAGAATGATGAAAGATGAACTTGAAACTCCGGAGCATCTTCACGAGGAATCACCGGGCCGAGACTTCAAAGGAAAGGATGAAGAGACTTGGCATGAATAGAAGGATACTTGAATTGATCATTGATTCCTTGATGAAAAAGGGTGGGAGGGTGGGAAAAGAAAGACAACTTGTCGGTGTATTAAGAATGAGGTCCTTAATACCACCGACTTATGCACATGCAATAGTAGTCTTCCCCACGGCCAGGCTTGATGGAAGATAACAAAAGACGAACATGAGACCAGATTAATGAAGAAGCAAAGAAGATCTCAGAGATTGAAGATTAGAAATGTTAAAGACATGGCTCTAGAGAAGCTGTTGTTCGTAAGATCAAGGAGCGCATTAAGAAGACCAAGATCCAAGATGCTGCTAGAGGTCACAAATATACGAGATACGAGCCTGGCGACCCAACAAGATCCTTGCCGGAATGGGGCTCAGCTAGCCCGGCAAGCCCTGCCCCCGACAAGGTTCCACTACTCAGCCACCACTCCACCTCATCGATCAGGTTGTCACTTGTCGATTAGGTGTCGAGCGGGCAGGTTGTTTGGTGGACCTTGTCTGGCACATGGCTGCTCATATATGAAGATACAGCTTTAATGACACCCGTCCAAGTGATGTTTCGAAGGAATAGGAGGTAGATGGGCGAACGACACATAAGGAGAGACCAACCTTGCCGGGGAGCTCCATTTACAAGAAACATCACGGTGCATTTAATGCATTTGTCCTAACTCATTATTGTTAGGAATTTAGCACTATACCCACTATTTAAAGTGTAGATTTACCATTTTGCCACTGTGGTGACCCCTTAGTCTATAAAAGTGGCCCATGGCTACCTTAACAGAGGTCAAAACCCTGCCCATTCTACGCGCGTAGCTGCACTCCCATAGCACCTGCCGGACGTGCGCTCCTTGTAGCTAGATTTCTACCCACAATCAATACACAAAGTAGGAGTAGGGTTTTACGTTTCACGGGCAGCCCGAAAATGGGAAAACCCGGTGCGTTCTCTGTTGACCCTGCTCTTTGTACCTATTGATTCCCTCACCGAACCCAAAGGAATCACCATGATCCCATAGATGGTCGTACCCGCACACGACATCTCTAGCGCCGCTTAGGTAGGGGTCGCCAGCGAACCAGATCAGAGTTAGCGATCAACTTAGTCAAGATTCCACCGCCATGGCGCCCAAGAAGAAGGGCACCACGGCGGGAGCATTGTTGACATCCAAGCCACCAGTGCCCTTGCAGACATGCGACGACACGGGCGGCTGCTTGAGCGGTGGAGGCAGAGGCCAAGATCAACCTCCACGATATTCTGGCGATCATAGCCAGCCGAGCGATGTTTTCCATGCCAACCACCAGCTGTCATATCCAAGGACAGGGCCACGCTGCCTACGGGCGGCGCGGCGAGCTCCAGGGACAACAGGGCGAGCTCCAAGACAACCACGCCGGCGCACAAGACGTGGCCGTCTCAGACAGCCGATGACGAGCAGCTCCACGACATCGACACGTCCGAGCGTCCTCACGACAAGTCTCTTGTGGATCATCCTCGATATCCCGAGGACCAACGTGCACGCGAGCGCGAGGGCTAGAACGGGCAGCGACTGCAGATCCAAGATGGGGCTACTTCCAAATCAGGTGGAAACGAGAAAACCTCTTGTTCTTCGCGCCTCTCCATGCTCTCCACACCTGAAGAAGTGTTGGACTCCACCCAGCTACTCTTAGAGTTCCCTCCTATGGCGGACAAGATGGAGGATTGGAGAGCCACCATCCAAAGTCTTGTTGGCCTCGCCAACAACGAAAAACCGCAGTGGGAAGGGCCCTCACAACAGCAGCATGCCGCTCTGGTACACGCTACTGGAGAAAGAACTGGGTAGGGTGATGTCTACTATACAAATTATTCTTGTAGACTTGTGTTGGGCCTCCAAGCGTAGAGTTTTGTAGGGCAGTAGCAATTTTCCCTCAAGTGGATGACCTAAGGTTAATCAATCTGTGGGGGGCGTAGGATGAAGATGGTCTCTCTCAAACAACCCTACAACCAAATAACAAAAACTCTCTTGTGACCCCAACACACCAAATACAATAGTAAATTGCAAGGTGCACTAGTTAGGCGACGGGATGGTGATACAAGTGTAGTAATGATAGTAGATATTGATTTTTGTAATAGTAACAATAAAAAACATCAAGGTAACAAGTAACAAAAGTGAGCACAAATTGAATTGCAATGCTTGAAAATAAGGCCTAGGGTTCATACATTCACTAGTGCAATCTCTCAACAATGCTAATACAATTGGATCATATGGCAATCCCTCAACGTGCGATAAAGAATCACTCCAAAGTTCGTATCTAGTAGAGAACATAAGACAAAATTGTTTGTAGGGTACTAAACAACCTAAATGTTATCCTTACCGATCAATCTGTCGAGGTATTCCTATAAGTGTCACAAACAGCCCAAGAGTTCGTGTACTCAAATAACACCATATGATACACATCAACCAACTCTAATGTCACCTAGATACTCCAATGTCACCACGAGTATCCATGAGTTGATTGCACGATATGCATCAAACAACTTCAGATTCGTAATACTCAATCCAACACAAAGAACTTCAAAGAGTGTCCCAAGATTTCTACCGAAGAAACAAAGACAAAAACATGCATCAACCCCTATGCATAGATTACCCCAATGTCACCTCAGCAATCCACGAGTTGAGTGCCAAAACATACATCAAGTAAATTAATATGATACCTGTCACCACAGGTATTCATAGCAAGACATACATCAAGTGTTCTCAAATCCATAAAAGTATTCAATCAGATAATAATGAAATCTCAAAGGTAAAACTCAATTCATCACAACAAGACAGAGAGGGGAAAACACCATATGATCCAACTATATTAACAGAGCTCACGATACATCAAGATCATGCCAAATCAAGAACACGAGAGAGAGAGAGAGAGAGAGAGAGAGAGAGAGAGAGAGAGAGAGAGAGATCAAACACATAGCTACTAGTACAAACCCTCAGCCTCGAGGGTGGACTACTCCCTCCTCATCATGGTGGCCGCCGGGATGATGAAGATGGCCTCTGGTGATGATTTCCCCCTCCTGCTGGGTGCCGAAACAGGGTCAAAATTGGTTTTCATGGCTACATAGACTTGTGGTGGTGGAACTTCAGATCTAGGGTTATTTCTGGGGGTTTCTATATTTATAGGATTCTTTGGCATCGGTCTCATGCTGAGATGGGCTTCAAGGGGCCCACTACCCACCAGCACATGCCGAAGCGGTGTGGCGCGCCCAGGTGGGTAGTGGCCACCTCGTGGCTCTTCTGGCCCTCCCATGAAGCTTCTAGTGCCTCTTTTCTTCCAAAAGAAATCGTCAAAAAGTTTCGCTGCATTTGAAGAATTTTCATTTCAGTTCAAAAAACAACACCACTGTAGTTCTCCTGAAAATAGTGCCAGCCAGGTTAGTTTCATTTAAATCACATAAAATTGCACCCAAACCATATAAAAGTGTTGTAAACATGGCATGAATACTTTGGAGATGTATCAAAGGGGCACCCATAGTGTAGTGTCCTCCACGACAGGAATAACCTTGGCGGCAAAGCCAACTGGTCGACACTAACGACGACGTGTTCATGGCGTCATCAGATCCAGCCACTCACCGCGATTAGTGTCAAGTTCTGCAAGAACAGTATGGAGAAGATGCTCGTACTACCATCGAGTGGCGATGAGAAGCATGCCATCAATCTGACAGGCGCACAGGATCTACTGTCGATGAGCCTGCGCCAGGGAACAATGGCGGCCTTCCTTACAAGGTAGATTGTCCGGCATTTACCCGTGAGCTGTGGAAAGTCTAATGGCCTAATTCCTGAAACTTCAAGCGAAGGTGGAGAAGTACGACGACAAGACTCAAGCATTTGAGTTCCTAAGCATCTACACCATTGCGGTGCAAGCTGCTGGAGCTCGTGATGACAAGATTTTCGCCAACTACTTATCGTTGGTGCTCAAGCCCAACATCAGGTCGTGGTTGACGAAGTTGCCAGAGGGTTCCATTTCCCGGTAGTCTAATTTGGGCCACAAGTTTGTTGGTGCCTTCATGGGTGGCCGCAAGGTTGTAGGCCACGAAACAGACCTATAGTTGATTCCTTAGAAGGAGGATGAATCACTCTGCAAGTACATACAAAGATTCAACCGTGTGCAACGTAACATTCCCGATATCCACCCTACAGGAATCATTGTCGCGTTCCTTCAGAACATAAGGAACCTCAAGATATGGGAAGAGATGGCCATGACCAAGGTGAGGGATGTTTCCGAGCTATATGCTCTAGCTGACAAGTGTGCATGAGCTGACGAGGGAACGAGACTTCCTGGAAAAAGGTTGGTGCAGAACCTGAGGCAGAGGATGATGATGCCGCCACCATGTCAAAGAAGAAAAACCGCAGGCGCAACAGGAAGTGCACGGTCAATGTTGTTCTTGCCGTGGAGGAGTCCGGCAACAGCAGCCCCGCCAAGAAGGCTAAGGCTGAGACCTCCAGACAGGAGGTTGCCGGGCACGCCTTGTGCCAAGCCTTGGCGGCCGCTGATCAGACCGGAGGCTCTGGCAAGTAGTAATGCAAGATCCATCGCACCAAAATCCACGACCTTCAAGATTGCCGGCAAGTGGAGCTGCTTGCTGAGAAGCAGAAGGCTGAATATGAGAAGAGAGACAAAGAAAAGGCTGATGATGTGTCGGGGAAACGACACCTATAGGATCATAGGGAATCCCTACTACTGTTGACGGGGCGCGGGGCTATGGAAAGAGCGGGTTTAGAAGATCAACACGAGGGAGTTTTATCCAGGTTCGGGCCGCAAGCGATGCATAATACCCTAATCCTGCTTTGGTGTATATTTGGTGTTCTTGAGTTCTTGAACTAGTTAAGGTCCATGCCTAGCCAAAAAAGTCCGAATCCTTCCTCAGTACGCCTCGGGCCTCCTTTTATAGTCAAAAGGGGTTGCCACAGTGGCACACAGGAGGCGGAAAGTATGTACAAGGTAATTTAGTCATCGCCCGCATCAGAGAACAAAATGCATTTAATGCACTACCGACGTGCCCTCTCGCTTTATCAGGGATGGCAAGGAAGCTCGTCCCGTCTGTCGCCATGCTGACGAGGCATGCAGCGCCATGCTGGCTGGCTGGCTACTGAGCTGGTGCGGTGGCAGAGTCTTCACAAAGATCTGCATGCCACCACGCAGGTGCTTGGCTAGTTGGCCTGGCGGTGGCCTGCTGCCACATAGGGGCGTGCCTACTTGGCCTAGAAGTTGCACGCTGCCACGCAGGCGCTTGCCATGTTGGAACGGCCGTGGGGCGGCGGAGCCTTGGTAGGTGTGGGCCTGGCTGCAGCCCTGCACATGCCCCCGACAAGGGCCTTTCCGGGGTCTCGTGGTCGTCCCCGACAAGAATCTTGCCGGGGGCCTTCATCTTCTGGTTCTCATCTGGATTTGCGGTGCCTTCGCCTTTCACAAAGATCTGCATGCCACCATGCAGCGCCCCGATCCTTGGTTCCAATGTTGTCGATGGTGTCGTAACTCTTAGGCTCAAGGGTGGCGGCCTTCCGGTGTTTATAAGTTGCTTCAAAGAAGGCTCTTGCCTGGGGCGAGGTCGCCTCAGAAGGCTCTTGCCGGGGGAAGCCCACCTTGTCCCTTCGCTATTCATGCCACTGGCTTGAGCGCTGCTCTGGTAGTCTTGTTCCTTGCTTCCTTTGCCCCGCCAAGCGTGGCCGCAGGTGTGGCTACAACTGCCCGTGCACAAGTAACGGGGTACAGAAGGCCCCTACTTTTGTACACCGACAGGAGCCCCCGGGCCTGGGTCACACATAAGCGCAGAGCGTTGTTGGGCCAGACCCAGATCGGTGCGCGGGCGCACGTGGCAGAGTTTTTACCGCGGTAACCCCTTCACTAGTTGTGCTTCCCCATGACCCGCATTGAATGCATGGCGTGGGGATCATGTGCGGAGCGGTTGCTGCCCGCTTACGTCATGTCGTGGTAAATGGTAAAGAGGCAGCCCGCGCCTTCCCCATAAAATGGAAAACCGCAGGGGCGCTGCTCATTTACGCTATGTGCCTTTTCCAATCTCGAAACCGCCGTTCCCCTCTTCTTCCTCCTCAAGCGCGCATCAAAGCTTTCGCCTCGGCTCGCCGCTGCCGCGCCTCCATTGCCCTTGATTCCTCGTCTCCTCTCAGCCACCATGGCGCCCAAGACAGGCAAGGGCAGGGGAGCGGCTAAAGATGACAGAGGGAAGGAGGCGCCGGAGAGTGAGTTGGCGGTACTTCGGACGCAGCGCACCCTCTTCCCCTCGACGGTCGATGCGGTCACCCTCATGGACTACTTCAGGCCCCTGTGGGGGAGGGAGACATAGGGGCACCCTGCCACGCGTATCGTCCCCACCGATTTCGCCAAGGCCGGTCCGAATCAGTATCCCTTCTTCGTCGATTACTTCTCTTGCGGGCTCTGCGCCATTTCTCTGATTTCTTCAGCGACGTCATGCACACCTACGACTACCATCTTCTGGACTTTACGCCGAATGTCATGGCGTGCATGGCCGTTTCACAAGATCTCGCGAGGGCTTTGCCGGAGTGTTCCTCAAAGACGGCGCTTTTCGCCATTACTTCTATCCTCGATTCAGCCAGGGGCGCCGCCTCAGGCATCACCTGGATCCCGAGGACCCAGGAGAAAGGTATGTACCCAGAGGGTGCCCAAAAGGAGAGGTGGGAAGAGTGGTGGGGCTGGATTGAGGAGGCAGATTCGCAGGAGTTCTGCCGGGTCCGTCGGGCGCCGGCGGTCCGCAGAAAAGACTGGGGCGATGTCAACGCCAGCAACAAGAAGCTCATGGTCGCCACCACCAGGATCCATCTCCTCACTTCGGTCGGGCTCACCCTCGAGATGATCGGGGCCGATTTCATCCGCCGGTGGATTGCCCCACTGCACAACAAGGGGAGGCCGGCATGGGACTTCAGGAATGCGGCTGACATCATGAGGCTCCACCCTGGCTTGAAGCACAATTTCATGGTGCTGCGGCATGCCCATTTTTGCCAGAGGCTTGTTTAGCTCAAGGTGAATGAGGACGGCGGGGTCGAGAGGACTGGCAAGGCCGAGAAGGCCGGCAAGGTCATCAGGGCCGGCAGTTCTCTCTTTGGGTTGCCAGCAGGGGTAGTCCCGTTGAGCAAGAAATCTCGCCAGACCGACATCATCCCCATGATGCCGGACTTCAACGCGCATGGCCTCGACCCAACCTGGGACGAGCCAGAAGCAGAGCATGTGCAGGAGTTCTTCGACAACCTATCGGAGAGTTATATCCGTGACGAGCCGCTGCTCATCCGCGACACCACCGAGGCGGAGCTGGCATATATTGCCGCCAAGGCGGAGGAGGTGGAACTCGCCAGGGAGGCCGGTAGCGTCGGCACTATGGAGGACGAGGCCGATGCGGCCGCAGAGGAGAAAGAGCTCGCCGAGTGGGCGGGATCTGCTGGGGAGGCCAGCGGCACCGCCCCCCCCCCCCCTTGTTGAAGACGTGGCCAAGGAGTTGGCCGAAAAGGAGACCGGGGAGGATGACTCCTCGGCCCCAGGGAGGAGACGCGTCCTGCGGCGGGCCAGCTCCGGCGAGCCGGTCCGGCCCGGCAGGACCACGCAGCGGCAAGAGGCCCAGGCACAACCCGTGCGCCAGATGAGGGCCGCGGCAATGAAGAAGAAGGCAGCGGCGACCGCCTCTTCCTCGTCCAAGCGGCTAAGAACACCTTCCCCTTCTCCTCCCCCTTCGGACGGTGATCCAGAGGCCAACTTCGATCTCGGGTCCTTCAGCCCGAAGAGGAAGAGGAGGCCGGTGGAGGAGGACGAGTAAGCATCTCGCCCTTCATCATTCCTGACCCTCAGCCTGTGCCATCTTCTCTGACTTGACCTTATCCTTGCAGGGACACGGAGACGCTGGCCCAGAGGGTGGCGAAGAAGGCCAGAGCTTCGACGGGCGACAAGCCCCCGGCGAGCACTCCGCGCTCGCCGGCGTTGGTGGTGATTAGCCCGGACACCAGCCCTCGCCGCAGCCCCTGCCTCAGCCCCCAATGTAAGTTCATTACTTACTCCTCGCCGATGAGCGTTGGGGAATGGATCTTGGTGCCGACCTTGCTAGATTTGCAGGAGGGGAGCAGCAACAGGAGGAGTCGCTGAGGGCCACCCCTGACACGCCGACCCCATCGACCACACCGCCCAAAGGGGCGTCCCCGGCAAGTACAACTACCGATGAGCCCACGCACACGAAGGAGGAGGAGACGAGGTTGGGCGCTGGCGGCTCCGTCCCGGCCACGAATGTCGGCAGGGAGGGAGCTTCTTCTCAGCTTGGCACAGGTAAGCGGCCTGCCTTCCGTCCGTGTCTTTTTTCTTTTTTTCCGTTTTCTTCGAATCTTGGCATTGGCCTCGCTTGATTCTCCTTTCTCGCCCCCATACCCTCCCTCGATGGACCAGGAGGACTTCGACATCGTCATTGGGGAGGTCGCCAAGGACGCCGAAGCCGAGGCTACCAAGATCGCGGCAGGAGAGGCCGCCAATTCTGCCGCCGAGGAGGCCTGCTGGGGAGCCCGGCAACGGGCCTGCCGGGGGGTCCAGCAGGGCTGCTACCGAGGAGGCCGCCAAGGAGACCACTGAGGAGGAGGTGGACATCGACCAACCTTCCTCCCCCACAGCTCCTGCCCCGGGCAAGTACCTGAGGGTGGGCGACGACCTGTTCGTCCGCCTCCCAGGGACGGCGAGCAGCAGAGCGCCAGCCGAAGGGGAGGTGTTTGACAACGAGGTGCTCGCCATCTCCAGGCTCCAGGTTGTTGACGAACAGAGCATCGGTGGTGACGGTTCCCAAGAGGAACAGCTCCTCCGAGCCATGAGCACTAACTTCCAGAAGCTCCAGGTGCTCCACCGTGCCCGCCAAGACAAGGTGACATCCAGGATGGCGACGGTGGACAAGGCGGAGGCAGATTTTGAGGACCGCATCGCTCAGATGCAGATCTGGTTTGGCGAGGCCTGGGATGAACTGAGGGCTGCTCGGGTGAGCTAGACGAGCGCAAGCGAGATCTCGTCTTAAAGCAGGTCGATATCGAGAAGGCCCAGGAGGTGGCGAAGAGCAGGCCGCCAAGGACGAGGCTGCCCGGCAGCAGCAACAGGCTTTGCTGAACAGCCAGGAGGAAGACCTCGTTGCTCGTGAGCAGGCGCTTGCCGCCACGCTCTGCGAAAAGGACGAGGAAATCGGGAAGATCATCGCGCAGCGGACCCAGGAGCTAGAGCAGAAGCACAAGAAAGCACTCAATGCTTTAGCCCTGGATCACGTCGGCGAGGTGAAGAAGCTGGAGCTGGAGCGGGAGGAGCTGAAGAAGAAGGCCTCGGAGCTGACGGAGGAGAGGGACATGGCAAATCGCACTCTGGCGGAGGCGCAGGTCGCCATCTCCGACAAGGCCAAGCTGCTCGCCGAGGCCAACGACTCCATCAATGACCTGAAGCTGAAGCTGCATGGCTTGAAGGGGAAGCTTTCGAAGGCCAGGGCCCATGAGGAGACCCTGAACAAGGCCCTGGAGGACGAGAAGCGGCTGCGGAGCAATGACGCCGCCACCCACAAGGATTATGTGAAGTGCGTAAACCTCTGGATCAGCTGTCTCATCGATGTTGCAGGGAGGCTCACCGTGCAGCTGGCCGTCATGGGCCTACCGGATGTCTGGTACTCCCAGGAGCCTAACTTGAGCCCCAATGCTAGGCTAACCCTATTCTTCGAGCGCGTCCTCGACGCCCTGGAGAAGCTCCGCTCCAACCGAGCAGTTTATCTGTCCAACGAGTCCCGGAGGCTCTGCCGCGGTGCCCTGACCAAGGTGCTCGCCAAGGTGGCGTTTTGGAACCCTAGCGTCGACTTCACCGAGGTGCTGGGGAGCCTGCCGGAGGATGCGGACCTCACAGCGCTTGAAGAGCGTACCAAGCCCATCATTAGTTGTATCGACGGAGTCCAGAGGGTGGAGGGCCAGTGCCGGGACTAGCCACCCCATTTCCCCTTGCCGCCGCGGGTTCATGCCCAAGACAATTTTATCTTAAGTTAGAACCGCAGCAACTATATTAATGTAATATAACTCTCCAGTACTTTGAAATAAAGCATGCTATCTTCCTGTTTGATCTTTCCTTGTATGTGCACACCCTACAGATGCCCCCGGCAAGGGCCTTGCCTGGGTCCCGGCAAGGGTCTTGCTGGGGTCTCGTGGTCGTCCCCGGCAAGAATCTTGCCGGGGGCCTTCATCTTCTGGTTCTCATCTGGATTTGCAGGCCTTCGGTCTTCACAAAGATTTGCATGCCACCATGTAGGCGCCTCCTGAGCCTTGGTTCCATTGTTGTCGATGGTGTCCGAACTCTTTGGCTCAAAGGTGGCAGCCTTGCTGGTGTTGGGCAAGTTGCCTCGGCAAGGCTCTTGCCGGGGGCGCGGAGGCCGCCCCGGCAAGTCTCTTTTTGGGGGAAGCCCACCTTGTCCCTTCGCTCTTCACGCCTCTGGCTTGAGCACTGCTCTGGTAGTCTTGTTCCTTGCTTCCTCTGCCTCGCCAAGCGTGGCCGCAGGTGTGGCTAAAACAGCCCATGCACAAGTAAAGGGGTACATAAGGCCCCTACTTTTGTACACTGACATGATGCCGATGGATCCGACAA
The DNA here is from genome assembly GCA_021605205.1 of Aegilops longissima. Classification (NCBI taxonomy): domain Eukaryota; kingdom Viridiplantae; phylum Streptophyta; class Magnoliopsida; order Poales; family Poaceae; genus Aegilops; species Aegilops longissima. The sequence continues at coordinate 99,962 of JAHIAM010007196.1, forward strand.
GAAGCATGGTGACCGAGGAGGTCACCGCAGCAAGACCAAGCAGCAGAAGGAGAAACCTGTGAGAGGTTGAGACAAGAAGGAAGATGATGGCGATGACAATGAAGAAGAAGATGATGAATCCAGTGAGGAAGAGTTCAAGAAGGCCACGGAAGCAATGTGCATTGATGGAGGTGCATCTTTGCAATCTTCTCACCACCAGCACAAACAGTGGGTGCGTGAGGTCAATGATCCAGAACCGGTTGCGGGAGCCCAGATGCCATTTAGATGGTCCAACACGCCTATCATCTTTGACACTCAGGACCACCCTGATCGCACAACTACAGTCGGGTGTTTGCCATTGTTGGTTTCACCAACGATACGCGAACTTAAAGTGACAAAATTGCTAGTTGACAGTGGGGCCGGTCTCAACTTGATCTCATTTGATGTGATCAACAGGCTATAGATCCCAGAAGAGGATTTGAAGAATACTGGCACATTCCAGAGAATCAATCCAGTAAGAAGCCAACCGAAGGGCAAAATCACCTTCTCGGTGACGTTTGGCAGTGAGCTCAATTATAGGACAGCGAAAATTTTCTTTGATGTTGTCAAGATTCCATGGCCCTACAATGGAATCCTTGGACGCCCAGCACTTGCAAGGTTTATGGCTGCATCCCATTATGCCCACAACACGCTGAACATGCCTGGTCCAATAAGTGTTATCACCGTCGACTCTGACAAGAAAGATGCGTTGATCTGTGCTGGTCAACTATACCGGGAAGCAATTGCAGCATCTACCATCAAGGCGCTTTCTCCTGCTGACAAAGCTCCCGGGGGGAGGAAGAAGACCGACAAGACCATCGACTCCAAAGAAGCGTGCCCTTCAAGTGTTGTGCTCCCGTTGAGGAGGTGCGAGAGAGCTCTGCCGACAAGAGCAAGAAGAACAAGGCTGCTCCACCAGAAACTAAGAAGGCGTCCACGAAGGGTGGTGAGGGGGGAACTTTCACCATAAGTTCCTCCCTTGACAGCAAATAGGAAGCGCACTCATTGCCTTCCCGCGGGCGAATGTTTTCGCATGGCAACCATCTGACATTCCCGGTGTTCCCAGTGAGCTAATTGAGCACCACCTTGCCGTCTGCCCTCATGTGTGACCCATCAAGTAGAAGGTGTGGAAGTAGGCCTTGGAGCGACAACAATTCATTGCTGAAGAGATCAAGAAGTTGGAAGTAGCAGGTTTGGTCAGAGGTGTACTCCATCCCACGTGGTTGTCCAATCCAGTTGCTGTGTGCAAGGCGAATGACAAGTGGCGGCTTTGCATTAATTATACAGATATAAATAAATATTGCCCGAAAGACCCATTTCCCTTGCCGCGCATTGGCCGAATCCACCGCCGGATGTGATCTACTGTCATTCCTTGATGCCTAATCTGCGTATCATCAGATATTCATGTCCCAAGAAGATGAAGAAAAGACCACATTCATCACTCCATGTGGCACATACTGTTTCATCCGTATGCCTTCGAATTGAAAAATGTTGGTTCAACATTTGCAAGGGTATTCCAGATTGGTTTTGAACCTCGGCTGCACAGGAATCTGGAGGCCTATATGGAAGATATAGTGGTCAAGACCAAGGACAAGTCAACATTAATACATGATTTGGAAGAAATATTTGCCAATCTGTGCAAGATCAATCTGAAGTTCAATCCCGAGAAGTGTGTATTTGTTGTTCCATCCGGAAAGCTTCTCATTTTTTGTTTCTCATTATAGAATTGAAGCTAATCCTGATAGGATCAACCAATTGAGCAGATTGAAGCACCAAAGCGCTTCAAGGATGTGCGTCATCTTGCCGGCTGTGTCGTTGCACTTAGTAGGTTAATGCCATGTCTCCTAAGCGTGCCCTGCCGTTTTTCAAAATCTTGAAAAAGGCGAGTCCGTTGAAATGTACTCCGGAAGCGGATAAGCGCTGCAACACTTGAAGAAGTAACTTTCTTCTGCTCCAACACTAGTCGTGCCAAGACTGCAAGAGTCATTGTTGTTATACTTGGCGGCAACAAATCAACTGGCCAGTGCCGCACTGGTGGCGGAGACGGAAGAGGCAGCAGATGCGAGTTCGGCAAGTGACAAAATGGAATCTTCTCCGGCAAATCTTGTTGTCGGCAAGTGAAGCACAGAACAAGCAAGTGAATGAGTGCAGCAAGTTGTGCAAAAGAGGAAATTGGTGCAGCGCCCAATATATTTTGGTAGCTCCCTTCTCCAGGGGGCTAGATCAAGATATTCTGGAATATAGAAATTGCTTTTTGGTCTCTTGATGGCCTCAAGGAAGTTGTGCTAGTACTTTCAAGCACATCAAATTACCATCATCACTCGCTTTCCATTGAAAAGGATCTTCGTGAACTCGATGCAACAAAAGTGTAATTGTTGAGTGGGCATTGGAATTGTCATGCTTTGACCTCAAGTTTGAAAGTACATAAACAATATAGAGCAGAGCCTTGGTAGAGTTCATTGCGGAATTGATGCCAAGGCCAGACGAAGAAATTCTAGAGACCTCCCTCCCCACAAGGAAACAACTAAGGGATGGATTATGTTATTCGATGGTATTTTCTCACTACAAGGCGCCGGTGCTGGAGTGCTTCTTATCATACCCACCGGAGAACACCTCAAGTGCGTGAGTCAGATGCATTTCCCCAGGGAGAAGGCGACAAACAAGACTGCTAAATATGAAAGATCGCTTGCCCGACTCAGTATCATGGTAAATCTTGGAATCAAGAAGCTTATCATTCGAGGCGATTCACAGCTGGTTATGAAGCAAGTTAACAAGGACTACCCGAGTCAACTGATGAAAGCATATGTGATGAGGACATCAATACCATTGTTACACCCACATCCCCTGCTGCTATACATACTGGACCAATTACTAGAGCTCGCGCACGCCAATTGAATTATCAGGTACTTCCGTTTCTTGGTAACGATTCCAATGTTCATGAGAATATGATGCTGCCTAAATTGGATACATTTGTTTTGCTTACAAATGAAGGGCCTACCATGGACAAGAAAGATGAACCTTGGAGCAAGTTCAAGCATGGAGATGTTGGCATGCACAAGGGGAACAAGAACGGAGTTACAAGTGATGATTCCAGGACTTTGAAGCCACCTTAATGAGTGCATGAGGCCTTGGACAAAATATACAAGATGCCACTTCATAATATTCGTCCATAGGCTATTCTAGGTGCTGCGTCACCTTATTATTGGGCCAGGCCCATGTAATTTCGAAATACTTAAGTATTGGCTGTTTTTAGAGTCCGTATGTGTGGGGAAACAAGAGTTAGGGTTGGTTTCGGACCCCTCCCTCAAGGGCCACGAAATTCCCTCCTCTTCCTCCATATATACAGCCCTTAGGGCGTCGTTTAGACTTTGGGGTTTTGTTTAGATTAAAAGTTCGCCATATCTGCAACTTCACGTAATTCGTTTGTGTTCAACGACCAGACAAAGGCGTCATAGAACCCCACCTTGATCAATAAAGCTTTCATCTTATATTCGCAATATCCAGATTGCAATCTCAGTTTCTTGCTTGTTCTTCGCTTGCTCGCAGGAAATGCACTCGTGGTCAGGTTGATCGTGTTCGGGCGTGGTCAATAACCTCTCGGAGTTGGTTTAGCGATTGCTAAGGCGCGACGCCCTCGCACGCTCGTAGTCGGATCGCCAAAGTCGACTTCCTCCAAAGCTTAAAACCAACATCTCATCGAAAGACGGGACACCTTTGCCTCTATTAAGTGGTATCAGATTTTCAGGTTGCTCGGTGAGATTTTACAGTTTTTCGAGATTAGATCGAGTCTGTTCTTCATACCTAAAGTCCACGAAAAAGCCAAAAAAATTAGGGTTAGTTCATCATATCCGAACCAATCTGAGCCTTTGCATAATCTTTTTAGGGTTTTGCTTTGTTGAATTTGCGGTTGCATCGCCGTGTCTAGTTGCTGGTCTTAGCGCCTAGTCTTTTAGAGTTTCGAGTTCTGGTCATAAGTTGTCACGCCGCCACCGCACCATCATCATCGCCCTGCCACCTACCACCACCGCTCCGAATCCGTATCCATAGACCACCACCAATCCGTGTCCATATACCACCACCGCTCCATATCCATATACTACCACCGCTACCACCACCGCTGCCATATACCACCACCATATATCCACCACCAATCCAAGTTCCTTGCATATTAGGTTTGTTTTCGAGATCCATCTAGTTTCCGATTCGTGTTTCCTTGCCGGAGTAGGTTTCGAGAAAAAAAGAGTCCGGAAACCACCCTCCGTTTAGGCCCAAAATTTTCCGAAAACGCACTTGTCGTAAAAAATTTCTGCTATCCTATTTTAGGTGTTTCTAAGCGTATTGAGACAATACGTTATAGAAAGTTTTTTTACCTGCTTTAGTTTTTGGGTCCGGCAATGAAAAAAAAAATTTTGGTCAAAAATTTCGTGCCCATCCTGTCGGTTTGACTGGGAAGAGTTTTGAGACACTCGCCATTATAGTGATTTTTCGCAAAAAAAGAGCAGCGCAAAAAAGAGCGAAAAAAATTAAATTCCAGAGTGTGCTTTTTCCTTGTTTCCGCAGCAGCGCGTGATTTTGTTAGTGTTCTAGGCTCTCGCCTCTAGCACGGTTCAGCCTAGACCAGACAAGATCTCGTTGAGCGCTTATTCAACTTTGCATCTCCGAATTGATTATTGCTGACCTTTTTGCTACCATATTATAAGCCTTCCCAGCTCCACATACATCTACATCGTATGCTTGACTCTCCCCCGTAATCGCCTATCCAAGCTTTGAGAGTTTTGACTACATCGGCTGCCGATCACCGCTTCGCTGGGTAAGAACTGGTAAGAATTTGAGATTTGCTTGGCGGATTTGTGACTGTCCACCACACCACCACCACCACTTCCTAGTAGTCCGTCAATCATATTCTTGTGTGTTTCTATTGCTGCTAACCATGGCAGGATCATGTCGATGAGACCGACGGGAGAAGATGACAAACAAAGCGCTACATGATAAGTTTCAACAAATGATGAGTGGGCAGGTGGAAGATGTGCTAAATAGATTTGAAGAGGCCATGGAGAAGATAGATGGCATTGAGAAGGCGCTCAAACAAAGCTCGATAACAAGTTTAATGAATTGCTCAAGGCCTACCACCACCACCACCGGCTGCACCTAACGCACCTCTACCACAACAACAACGACTACCTCCACATCGCTAAACAGCCCTCCGCCGAAGCTCCCGTGTCCCTCTTCACCGCCAAGCCACTGGTGCTGCTGTTGATACTTCGTGGCTCTGCTGCTGATGTGGGGGAGGATGATTATGTGGGAGATTATGAGGATGAGGTTGATCAACATCGAACCACGTGCAACCACCAAAGCACCACAACCACCAGGTCGCCCACATGCAAATAATGGCAATGTTAGGGCTCCCCTCAGTACGAGATCATGACCATCTCCCTAAACTGAAATTGAATATTCCACCATTTGAGGGTAGATATGTTCTCGATATATATCTTACTTGGGAGTTAGAAACTGAACAACGATTTACATGTTTACAATATCCCGAGGAGAGACGTGTTCCCGCTGCTGTTTGTGCTTTCACTAGCTTTGCATGTGTTTGGTGGTCTAACATTGTAGATTATATCATGTTCCAGCTACTTGGGCTGCTTTGAAAATTGCTATGCGTACTCGCTGGGTTCCACCATATTATCAACGTGAATTACTTCAAAAATTGCAGCGCTTAAGACAAGGAAAAATTCGTTGAAGAATATTATCGAATTACAAACTGGCTTGATTAGATGTGGTATTGTTGAGGAGAATGAAGCTATGCTTGCACGCTTTTCGGGTGGATTAAATAGAGTGATTCGCACCATTCTAGACTACAAGGATTATAATAATATCACTCGATTATTCCATCTTGCTTGTAAAGCTGAACGTGAAGTGCAGGATCGACAGCGCTGGCGCGGACTAACTTTTCTCGCAGGTCGACCTTCATCATGGACACCACGCGGCATCATCTACTTCCACACGCTCTACTACACCGCACCTCCGCCGGCTGCCACCTCCAACCGCGGATACAAGAAAGCAGTGCACAACCACCACTATTTGCCAAGAGCACACCGCTGGGCCTACATGTAGCTCTTCTTCTTCCATGGCGCCAACAGGCACACAAGTGATATTATTTGTCGTCGCTGTAAGGGAAGAGGACATTTTATGAGAGAATGCCAATCTCAGCGGTGATGATTGCTACCGAGGATGGTGGGTATGAGTCCGCTAGTGACTATGATGAAGAGACTTTGGCTCTTATTACACATGAAGAACACGGTGGAGATGATTCTGATCATGAGACGCAATACATGGCTGTCAAGATGCCGACAGGTATGAATTTTAGTTGCTCAATGTGTTTTGAGTGTGCAGGTTACAAGCTGAGCAAAATCAGAGGCATAACTTGTTCCATACAAAGGGAGTTGTGAAGGAACGTTCTATTCGCCATCATAGATGGAGGAGCTGCAACAACTTGGCTAGCATGGATATGGTGGAGAAGCTTTCTCTCACCACAAGACCACATCCACATCCTTACTACATCCAATGGTTCAACAACAGCGGCAAGGTTAAGGTAACACGATCGCTCGTGTGTGTATTTTAGTATCTCTACATATGCTGATTATGTTGATTGTGATGTGGTACCTATACAAGCATGTTCCTTATTACTTGGTAGACCATGGCAATTTGATAAAATTTGTACACCATGGTAGAAACAATCAGTATACTCTTGTTCACAAGGATAAAAATATTACTTTGCTTCCTATGACTCTGATTCCATTTTGAAAGATGATATTAATAGAGCTAATAAAGCAAAACAGAGAAAAATAAGAGTGATAATCAGATTGTGGCAAAAGAATTTGAGCAACAAATGAAGCCTAATAATAAACCATCTAATGTTGCTTCTGAAATTAAACTGAAAAGTGCATGTTTACTTGCCACCAAATCTGATATTGATGAGTTAGATTCTAGCAAATCTGTTTGCTATGCTTTTGTGTGCAAAGAGGCATTATTTTCATTCAAGGACGTGCCTTCCTCTTTGCCCCCTGCTGTCACTAACATTTTGCAGGAGTTCGCTGACGTCTTCCCACAAGACGTGCCACCAGGATTACCACCTATTCGAGGACACCTTTGCCTCTATCAATATGTTGATGAAGTGAGGAAATTGCAAGAGAACTTTGATGGACTGCAAAGCACATCCCATATGCAGAAAACAGAGTTGCAAATGTCTGTCAAAACATGCTGCACTCAAGCTACCTATGGAACCAGTGACTTTTGTGCTCCATTTGACTCAACCATCCATAGCACCATTAGTTGGGCAGAACAAGAGAAGAAAGCTGAACTCCAGCAAGTATTTTCCTGGCGAGCTCCTAGAAACTGCCGACAAGGACGTTGCCGGAGACAGCGGCAAGCTTGCCGGTGAGCAGCAGCCTCCGGCGAAAAACCAAGTTCTTGTCGTCGAGACAAGCACTCCCGAAGCTGAAAATATGCCTTTAGTCCTTGTTGTCGAGCCCCAGGCTCCAGCATGGGTGCAGCAGATTGTCAATTTCCTTCAAACATGAGAACTTCCCTATGATAAAGGGGAAGCTAAAAGATTAGCCCGTCAATCAAGTATGTACTAGTTTGTCGGCAACGACATATATATAAAAAGACCAAATTGGGTGAAATTGAAGTGCATTTATCAGGAAGATGGACAAAAGCTGTTGGTGAGGTACACAGGGGGATATGTGGCTCACATATCGGATCAAGAGCACTTGTCCGCAAGGCTTTCCGGCAAGGTTTCCTTTGGCCCATTGCCCTCCAGGGTGCAACTGAGTTAGTAACCAAATGCGAAGCATGCCAGTTCCATGCAAAACAGTAACATCAGCTAGCCTAAGCTCTTCAAATAGTCCCTCTCTCTTGGCCCTTCTCGGTCTAGGGGCTCGACATACTGGGCCCCTTTCCCCGTGTTTTCAGGGACTTTGAGTACTTGTACGTTCCAATCAACGTTCACAAAGTGAGAAAAAGTGGAACCGGTGAGAAAGGTGACTCCATAGTCAGCCGTCAAGTTCTTCAAAGGACTAGTTTGCCATTTTGGAGTGCCCAACAAGGTAACCACCGACAACGGCACAAGTTCACCAGTCGCGCCTTCATGCAGTACCTTGACGACCTTGGCAGCAAGATCTGTTGCATCAGTTGCCCATCCAAGGAGCAATGGCTAGGCCGAAAGGAAAAATGCTGAAGTGTCGCGAGGGCTGAAAACGAGAAATTTTGTCAAGCTGCACAAGTGTGGAAGACACTGGATTGATGAGTTTTCGGCGGTTCTTTGATCAATTAGAACGACACCAAATCGAGCTATTGGCCAAACAACTTTCTCCCCAGTCTATGGGGCAGAAGCAGTGCTCCCCATAGAACTCTTGTACGTGTCACCTCGAGTGCTCGCTTATGATGAGCTTGAGCAAGAGCGGATGCGGCAAGATGAATCTATGCTCCTTGAGGAAGATCATCTCTAGGATGTTGTATGTGTTGCACGTTACCAGCAAGCCATGCGCTGCTACCACAACCGCAAGGTTAACGCCAGGAGCCTTGAGGAAGGCGACCTTGTTCTTTGGCGAGTTCTGTTTGCCAAGAATTCAAACAAGTTGACACTGAAGTGCGAAGGCCCTTACCGGGTGAAACAAAGTCACTAAGCCTGGTGCAGTCCACCTAGAGACCAAAGATAGCACTCCAGTGCATTACCCACGGAATATCGAGCATCTTCGCAAGTTTTACCCATAAGGCGTAGGTTGCCGGGCTACCCGATAACCACCTTTTGTACAAGTTTGTCGACGTAGTACATAATCCTTTGTACAAAGCCAGGCGCAGACCCTGTGCATAAGTAAAATAAAGCTAAATGTTTCGCAAATCTTGTCAATTCACATGTCTAGTTATATGTGTATTTCTGTGATGTTGTGATACATTTGTCTTATATGGATAATTAACAGACGGACAAGGTTGCATATCATTATTTTCTCTTCTTTCATTTTCTCAAAAAGACAAAAGGTTGCCTCCCGCCCATGTTGCCGGGGGGTGGGGGGGGGGGGTAATGCTATGGGCACCCGCAAGCAACGTTCAAGTTAATATTCCATGACAAGAAGTAAAGCAAAGAAAAGCTAAGTTGAATTTTTTTCAAACGAATTCTTTGTTTCAAAGCTACTTTCCTTGAACGTTTTTGGCTTTAGTATGGACAACCTACATGTGATGGAACCTTGCCATGATTAGTTGCGCTCTTAGTCTATTTTGAGTCCGCTCAACAGTCTAAGCAGCTGTCGGCATGGAAGTAAGATCACCTATGGGGCAGGGGTGCCCCTTTGTGGTTCGACATGGGGACTGCCACATTGCACAAAGAGCAAAAGCAATTTGGAATGGCACGATGATGGACAACTCACTTTTTACCCAGGTTCAGGCTGCTTTGCAGTGTAAAACCCTACTCTTGCTTTGGTGGATTGATTTGGGAGGTAGACCAGGGCTCAACGCGCTCTTTCCCGGCAAGGGTGCCTCGGGGATAGTGACGTGAGCTTACAAGTGCAGGGGGTTGAAGTGTTCGAACCCTTTGCTAGGTTGCCTCGGGCCTCCTTTTATAGGTGAAGGGGTACCATAGTGGCAAAACAATCATTTGGGTGTGATTAGATATCTAACAGTGCTATCATACCTAACTCTAGCAGTTAGGACAAAGTGCACTAAATGCACTGCTAGGTGTCGTGCCGAGGGCGAATCTCGGCAAGCCTATTGCGCCGCTTATCCGCCTCTTCTCATCAGCTTGACATGCCTCCTAGATGGGTGTCAATAAAGCTAATCTCTTCTCTTTGATGCTGCCACATGCCTGATAGGATCCACCTGGTTGTTTAGCACCTTGACACCGCACTGATAAATGACTTGGGTGCGATGGAGTGGAGCGATGGCGTCTTGGGGGTGATCCTTTGAAGGAGCTTGGCAGGGTTTGATCTTGGCGGCACCGGCAAGCCTGTCGGGGCTAATCTGGTTTGTCCTCGTAGCGGCCTTGACTGCACCAGTGCTCTCCCACCCGGCAAGGGAGGTCCTCCCTAGGTGGCCTTCTGCATTCTTGTTCTTCTTAAAATTCTCCTTGATCTCACGAAAAGCGGCTTCTTTGGCTTGACTTGATGCCATGTCTTGGAGATTGAATGTGTGATCATCGCCATGCCTGTGCAGGGGTTTGGTCAGCAAACATGGATGTTTGCTGCACCGCCAGGAGCCCCCAGGCCTGTGATAGAGGCAAAGGTGTCCCGATGTTTCGATGAGAGGGTGGCTATCGCTTCGTGGGAGTAGACCTTGACGATCCGACTACTTAACGCGGCGAGACGTCGCGCCTTAGCAATCGCTAAACCAACTTCCGAGGGTTATTGACCACGCCGAGCACGATCAACCCGACCACGAGGGCCTGTTTCCTGCGAGCAAACGAAGAACAAGCAAGAAACCGAGATTGCAATCTGGATATTGCGAATATAAGATGAAAGCTTTATTGATCAAGGTGGGGTTCTGTGGACGCTTTGTCCGGTCGCTGAACACAAACGGCACGCGAAGTTGCAGCTATGGCTAACTTTTAATCTAAACAAAACCCAAGGTCTAAACGGTGCCCTAAGGGCTGTATATATGGAGGAAGAGGGGAATTTCGTGGCCCTTGGTGGAGGGGTCCAAATCAACCCTAACTCTTGTTTCCCCACACATACGGACTCTAAAAACAGCCTATACTTAAGTATTTCGAAATTACATGGGCCTGGCCCACTAATAAGGTGACGCAGCACCTAGAATAGCCTCGGACGACATTTATGAAGTAGCATCTTGTATATTTCGTCCAAGGCTTCATGCACCCATTATGGTGGCTTCAAAGTCCTGAAATCATCACTTGTAACTCCGTTTTGTTCCCTTTGCATGGCATTATCTCCATGCTTGTTCTTGCTCCAATGTCCATCCTTCTCCAAGCTAGGGCCTTCATTTGTAAGCAAAACAAATGTATCCAATTTAGGCAGCATCATATTCTCATGAACATTAGAATCATTACCAAGAAACAAAAATACCGATAATTTAATTGGCGCATGAGCTCTAGTAATTGGTCCAAGATATGTAGCAAGAGGGGCTGTGGGTGTAACAATGGTATTGATGTCCTCATCATCCTCCCTTCTTGAAATGAAGTCGCCCTCGACGGAAGCTCATATTCCTCACCCAAATAAGGCTTCAAATCTGCAATGTTAAAAGTGGACTAACCCCAAAATCTGCAGCAGCTCAAGTTTATATGCATTATCATTTATTTCTCTAACACCTTAAATGGACCATCAAGACGCGGGCATTAGCTTTGATTTGCAAATTAGGAAACCTATCTCACGCAAATGTAACCAAACAAGATCTCCAGGTGCAAAGACAACATGTTTTCTACCCTTATCTCCAGCAAGTTTATATTTAGCATTCATACGCTCAATGTTTTCCTTAGTTATCTCATGCATTTTTTAAATCAATTCAGCACGTTCTTTAGCATCAAAATTAACCTTCTCCGAAGATGGAAGAGGCAACAAATCAATAGGTGCACGAGGTAGGAAGCCATACACAATTTCAAAAGGGCACATCTTAGTTGTAGAATGCAATGAACGATTATAAGCAAATTCAATATGAGGCAAGCATAGTAGACAATGTTCTATTGACTACTTCAGTTTGTCCATCAGTTTGGGGGTGACAAGTAGTACTAAAAAGCAGTTTAGTCCCCAACTTAGCCCATAAACATCTCCAAAAGTGGCTAAGAAATTTAGTATCACGATCTGAAACAATAGTATTTGGCACACCATGCAAGTTTAATAATTTCACGAAAGAACAAATCAGCAACATTAACAAAGATCATCGCTTTTATGACATGGTATAAAGTGTGCCATTTTCGAGAATCTATCCACGACAACAAATATGCTATCCTCCCTTCTTTGTTCGAGGTAAACCTAAAACAAAGTCCATAGATATATCCTCCCAAGGAACACTAGGCACGTGCAAAGGCATATATAAACCATGAGGATTGAGTCGTGACTTAGCTTTTTGACATGTAGTGCAATGAGCAACAAAACGCTCAACATCCCGCCTCATCTTTGGCCAAAAGAAATGTGTAGCAAGTATATCCTCCGCCTTCTTCACGCCAAAGTGTCCCATTAATCCTCCTCCATGCGCCTCCTGCAACAACAAAAGACGAACAGAGCTAGCAGGAATGCATAGCTTGTTAGCACGGAACACAAAACCATCATTAATAACGAACTTGTTCCATGTTCTTCCCTCTTTACAATTCTGCATTACATCTTTAAAATCAGCATCATGCACATATTGATCTTTGATGGTCTCCAAACCAAATATTTTGAAGTCAAGTTGTGAAAGCATAGTATATCGACGAGACAAAGCATCAAGAATAACATTTTCTTTACCCTTCTTGTGTTTAATGACATAAGGGAAAGTCTCAATGAATTCAACCCATTTAGCATGTCTACGATTCAGTTTAGCTTGACTTTTAATATGTTTCAAAGATTCATGATCGAATGTATAACAAATTCTTTGGGCCATAAATAATGTTGCCATGTCTCTAAAGTCCTAACAAGAGCATATAATTTTTTGTCATAAGTAGAATAGTTTAGACTAGGCCCACTCAATTTTTCGTAAAAGTATGCAACAGGTTTGCCATCTTGTAATAACACACCTCCTAATCCAATTCCACTAGCATCACATTCAAGCTCAAAAGTCTTATTAAAGTCAGGAAGTTGGAGTAAAGGAGCATGTGTCAACTTATCTTTCAATACCGTGAAGGCTTCTTCCGTATGCGGTACCCCAAACAAAAGGCACATCCTTCTTTGTAAGCTCATTGAGAGGTGCAGCAATGGTGCTAAAGTCTCTCACAAAACGCCTATAGAAACCAGCGAGTCCAAGAAAACTCCTCACTTGTGTGACTGCTTTGGGCTGCGGCCAACTCTCAATAGCTTCAATCTTGGCTTTATCAACTTCAATTCCCGTGGAGTAACAACATAGCCAAGAAAAGATACTCGTCGGTGCAAAAGGTGCACTTCCCAAGGTTACCAAACAAGCGTGCATCACATAGAGCATTAAAAACAGCACGTAAATGTTCCAAATGTTCTTCCAAAGATTTGCTATAAATCAGTATATCATCAAAGTAAACTACCACAAATCGTCCAATGAAAGCACGTAAAACTTCGCTCATTAATCTCATGAAAGTACTAGGTGCATTAGTTAACCCAAAAGGCATGACTAACCACTCATATAATCCAAACTTAGTTTTAAATGCTGTTTTCCATTCATCTCCCAATTTCATACGAATTTGATGGTATCCACTACGCAAATCAACTTTGGAGAATATTGTAGAGCCACTCAATTCATCAAGCATATCATCTAGCCTAGGAATAGGATGACGATAACGAATAGTAATATTATTAATGCCTCTACAATCAACACACATACGCCGACGCACCATCCTTTTTAGGCACTAGTATAATAGGAACAGCACAAGGACTAAGAGATTCGCGATATAACCTTTGTCGAGCAGCTCTCGTACTTGACGATAATCTCCTTCGCCTCCTCCGGATTGGTACGGTATGGTGCACGGTTGGTAGCGATGCACCGGAATTAAGTCAATTTGATGCTCAATCCTCGAATAGGTGGTAATCGGTGTGGCACGCCTTGTGGGAAGACGCCGCTGAACTCCTGCAAAATGTTAGTGACAGCAGGGGCAAAGAGGAAGGCACGTCCTCGAATGAAAATAATGCCTCTTTGCACACAAAAGCATAGCAAACAGATTTGCTAGAATCTAGCTCATCAATATCAGATTTGGTGGCAAATAAACATGCACTTTTCAGTTTAATTTCGAAGCAACATTAGATGGTTTATTATTAGGCTTCATTTGTTGCTCAAATTCTTTTGCCACAATCTGATTTTCACTCTTATTTTTCTCCTGTTTTGCTTTATTAGCTCTATTAATATCATCTTTCAAAATGGAATCAGGAGTCATAGGAAGCAAAGTAATATTTTTATCCTTGTGAACAAGAGTATACTGATTGTTTCTACCATGGTGTACAGAATTTTTATCAAATTGCCATGGTCTACCAAGTAATAAGGAACATGCTTGCATAGGTACCACATCACAATCAACATAATCAGCATATGTAGAGATACTAAAATGCACACTAACAGACGTGTTACCTTAACCTTGCCGCTGTTGTTGAACCATTGGATGTAGTAAGGATGTGGATGTGGTCTTGTGGTGAGAGAAAGCTTCCACCATATCCATGCTAGCAAGTTGTTGCAGCTCCCTCCATCTATGATGACGCGAATAGAACGCTCCTTCACAACTCCCTTTGTATGGAACAAGTTATGCCTCTGATTTTGCTCAGCTTGTGTAACCTGCACACTCAAAACACGTTGAGCAACTAAACATTCATACCTGTCAAAGATCTTCACAGCCATGTATTGCGCCTCAAGATCAGTAATCATCTCCACCGTGTTCTTCATGTGTAATAAGAGCCAAAGTCTCTTCATCATAGTCACTAAGGACTCATACCCACCATCCTCAAGAGCAATCATCACACGCTGAGATTGGCATTCTCTCAAGAAAATGTCCTCTTCCCTTACAACGACGACAAATAATATCACTTGTGTGCCCTGTTGACGCCATGGAAGAAGAAGAGCTCTGTAGGCCCAGCAGGTGTGCTCTTGGCGATAGTGGTGGTTGTGCCTTTCTTGTATCACGGTTGGAGGTGGCAGCCGACGGAGGTGCCGTGTAGTAGAACGTGTGGAAGTAGATGATGCACGTGGTGTCCATGATGAAGGTCGACCTGCAGAAAAGTTAGTCCGCGCCAAGGCCTGCCGATCCTGCACTTCACGCTCAGCTTTACAAGCAAGATGGAATAATCGAGTGATATTATTATAATCCTTGTAGTCTAGAATGGTCTGAATCTCTCTATTTAATCCACCCTAAAACGTGCAAGCATAGCTTCATTCTCCTCAACAATACCACATCTAATCAAGCCAGTTTGTAATTCCTGATAATATTCTTCTACCGAATTTTTCCTTGTCTTAAGCGCTGCAATTTTTGAAGTAATTCACGCTGATAATATGGTGGAACCCAACGAGTATGCATAGCAGTTTTCAAAGCAGCCCAAGTAGCTGGAACAGGATATAATCTACAATGTTCAGACCACCAAACACATGCAAAGCTAGTGAAAGCACAAACAGCAGCAGGAACACGTCTCTCCTCAGGATATTGTAAACATGTAAATCGTTGTTCAGTTTCTAACTCCCAAGTAAGATATATATCGAGAACATATCTACCCTCAAATGGTGGAATATTCAATTTCAGTTTAGGGAGATGGTCATGATCTCGCACTGAAGGGGAGCCGAACATTGCCATTATTTGCATGTGGACGACCTGGTGGTTGTGGTGCTGGTGGTTGCACGTAGTTCGATGTTGATCAACCTCATCCTCGTAAGCTCTCACATAATCATCCTCCCCGCCGCAGCAGCAGGAGCCATGTATATCAACAGCAGCACCAGCAGCTTGGCCAGTGAAGAGGGACACGGAAGCTCGGCGGAGGGCTGTTTCGCGATGTGGAGGTAGTCCATGTTGTTGTAGTAGAGGTGCGTTAGGTGCAGCCGGTGGTGGTGGTGGTAGACGCACGAGCAATTCATTAAACTTGTTATCGAGCTTTGTTTCGAATGCCTTCTCAATGCCATCTATCTTCTCCATGGCCTCTTCAAATCTATTTAGCACATCGTCCACCTGCCCACTCATCATTTGTTGAAACTTATCATGTAGCGCTTTGTTTGTCATGTTCTCCCAGTCAGTCTCGTCGGCTTGTGATCCTGCCATGGTTAGCAGCAATAGAAACACACAAGAATATGATTGACAGACTACTAGGAAGTGGTGGTGGTGGTGTGGTGGATATCACAAACCGTCAAGCAAATCTCAAATTCTTACCAGTTCTTACCCAGAAGAAAGCGGTGATCGGCAACCGATGTAGTCAAAACTCTCAAAGCTTGATAGAGCGATTACTGGAGAGTCAAACACACGATGTAGATGTATGTGGAGCTGGGAAGGCTTATAATATGGTAGCAAAAAGGGTCAGCAATAATCAATTCAGAGATGCAAAGTTGAATAAACGCCAACGACGGTATCATCAGGTTGGTCCTAGGCTAGACCGTGCTAGAGACGCGAGCCTAGAACACTAACAAAATCACGGCGCTGCACGGAAACAACGGAAAAGCACACTCTGGAAATTTTTTTTTCGCTTTTTTTTTGCGCTGCTTTTTTTTTGCGCTGCTTTTTTTTTGCGAAAAATCACTATAATGGCGAGTGTCTCAAAACTCTTCCAGGTCAAATCGACAGGATGGGCACGAAATTTTTCGACCAAAAAATTTTTTTTTCACCGCCGGACCCAAAAACTGAAACGGGTCAAAAAACTTTCTATAACGGCGATCGTCTCAATACACTTAGAAACACCTAAAAATAGGATAGCCGAAAATTTTTCGACAAGTGCTTCGAAAAATTTTGGGCCTAAGCGGAGGGTGGTTTCAGGACTTTTTTTTTTTTCGAAACCTACTCGGCAAGGAAACACGAATCGAAACTAGATGGATCTAGAAAACAAACCTAATATGAGAAGAACTCGGATTGGTGGTGGATATATGGTGGTGGTATATGGCAGCGGTGGTGATATATGGTAGCGGTGGTGGTATATGGATACGGATTGAGTAGCGGTGGCGGATAAGCAATGGTGGTAGATGGCAAGGCGATGATGATGGTGCAAGCGGCGGCGTGACAACTTATGACCGAACTCGAAACTCTAAAAGACTAGACTCTAAGACCAGCAACTTGACACGACGATGCAACCGCAAATTCAACAAAGCAAAACCCTAAAAAGATTATGCAAAGGCTCAGATTGGTTCGGATATGATGAACTAACCCTAATTTTTTTGTGGCTTTTTCGTGGACTTTAGGTATGAAGAACAGACTCGATCTAATCTACTTAAAAACTGTAAAATCTCACCGAGCAACCTGAAAATCTGATACCACTTGATAGAGGCAAAGGTGTCCCGATGTTTCGATGAGATGGTGGCTATCGCTTTGTGGAGTAGACCTTGACGATCCGACTACGAACGGCGAGACGTCGCGCCTTAGCAATCGCTAAACCAACTTCCGAGGGTTATTGACCACGCCGAGCACGATCAACGACCACGAGGGCCTGTTTCTGCGAGCAAACGAAGAACAAGCAAGAAACTGAGATTGCAATCTGGATATTGCGAATATAAGATGAAAGCTTTATTGATCAAGGTGGGGTTCTGTGACGCTTTGTCCGGTCGTTGAACACAAACGGCACGCGGGTTGCAGCTATGGCTAACTTTTAATCTAAACAAAACCCAAGGTCTAAACGGTGCCCTAAGGGCTGTATATATGGAGGAAGAGGGGGAATTTCGTGGCCCTTGGTGGAGGGGTCCAAATCAACCCTAACTCTTGTTTCCCCACACATACGGACTCTAAAACAGCCTATACTTAAGTATTTCGAAATTACATGGGCCTGGCCCACTAATAAGGTGACGCAGCACCTAGAATAGCCTCGGACGACATTTATGAAGTAGCATCTTGTATATTTCGTCCAAGGCTTCATGCACCCATTATGGTGGCTTCAAAGTCCTGAAATCATCACTTGTAACTCCGTTTTGTTCCCCTTAGCATGGCATTATCTCCATGCTTGTTCTTGCTCCAATGTCCATCCTTCTCCAAGCTAGGGCCTTCATTTGTAAGCAAAACAAATGTATCCAATTTAGGCAGCATCATATTCTCATGAACATTAGAATCATTACCAAGAAACGAAAGTACCTGATAATTTAATTGGCGTGCGCGAGCTCTAGTAATTGGTCCAGTATATGTAGCAGTAGGGGCTGTGGGTGTAACAATGGTATTGATGTCCTCATCAGCCTGCCCCACACGTGTTTCTGGGCATCGTTGAGGTAGGCCCTAACAATGCACAGGCAAGCAACACGACCTTGCCGCGGCGAGGTCCAAGCCTCTAGGATTTTCTTTGCTTCTTAATTAACCTGAGATTGAATCAATCTGTCGGTGTACAAAAAGAGGGGCACGCTTTTGTACCCCTTTACCTATGCTGCAGGCAATGGAGACGCCCATGTTCACACCAAGCGTAACATCGGGGAGGTGAGCCAAGGTAAGACCGAAGCCAAAGATAATCGGAGAGCAACACCAAGGTCGAGACCACAAGGAGCAGAGGGATTGAAGCAGGCTCCCCAGCAAGACCCTTGTCGGGCAGTTCCGCCCACACCAGCAGAGCGAGCCACCCTTGAGCCCACGGTCCCCAACGCCATCATCCACGTGGGGCCAGGGCTCGGGAAGGCACCTCTGTGGTGGCATGCAGATCTTTGCGAATACATATTCAAGATCAGATGAGGATTAGAAGCGATGATCCTCGGCAAGATCCTTGCCGAGGAAGGCTACCAGACCCCTGACAAGGCCCTTGCTGGGGACGACTGTGCGCTACGGCAAGACCCTTGCCGGGCCACACGAGAAGACCCTTGCCGGGCCACCCGGCAAGGCCCTCACCAAGGACGCCAGCAGGGCCACCGCCAGGCCCACGCCAACCAAGCTTCCACCGCCATTCACATGCAGCTGCCAGCCCAACCAGCTGGGCGGCACCTCCGTGGAAACATGCAGCCCCCAGGCTAACTCATCGAGCGCCTGCGTGGCGGCATGCAGATCTTCATGAAGGCTCCACCACCGCGCCACCTCAGCTGCCTACCTGCCTACATGGCGCCGCACGCATCGCGTGCCAAAGTGCGTGTCAAAGCGAGGAGGAGCGGCGACGGACGGGACGGGCCTCGCCCCCTTCCCCAATAAAGCAAGGGAACACCTAAGCTACGCATTAAATGCGTCTTGTCCTGTAATATGAGCGATAAGCTCAGGGCAATGTACGCCTTTCCACCTCCTGTGTGCCACTGTGGCAGCCCCTTCCGACTATAAAGGAGGCCCATGGCATATTGGAGAGGGATTCGGCTCTTTTGAACCACGCACTGACCACAACTAGTTCGAGAGCTCAAGAACTCTCTAAAATACACCCACCAAAGCAGGACTAGGGTTTTACGCATCCTCGCGGCCCAAACATGTGTGAACGGTCCTTGTGCTGTCTACTTGCCCTGCTCTCCTGGCAACCCCGCGCCCCGGGAACCATAGTAGGGATACTTGTGATCCCATAGGTGTCGTTCCACACCGACATCATTGTCGCGCTAGGTAGGGGGCCAATTGTGAGAATCTGGTCTAGTAGTTAGCCTAGCAGTTATTCATCGCCATGGCTCCTAAGAAGAAGATGGCCACGGTGGTCGGCTCATTGGGAGCCGAACGGCTCGTGCCGGTGCGGGCATGCAGTGGACCGGTCGCAGACAGGACCCGGGCCGCGGTCCGCGAGCACCAGCATTGCCCTGGTAGTCAGAGCCTGGCGAGCAGCATCGTTCGAGCACCAGATGATCGGCTACACGTCACCGGATCCAAAGACGGAGCTGGGCCCCCAGCAGGCGGCACGGGGACCTCCAAGGGTGTCGTTGTGCCACCTCCGGGCGGCGCGGCGACCTCCAGGATGCCCACACCGGCGACCACTGCGCACTCTTCCCCATGGTGTGCGCGTCGAGCAACGTCACCGCGTTGGTGACCCTGGGCACCGCCGTGGGAAGAGCCCCATGTGTCGTCCGCATGATGAAGGGGTTCAGCACGCTTGCCGAAGCGCTGGCAAAAATGGCACGCAGCCGCTGGGTCATAAAGGAGCTCCTTCTAATGTGGTTAGAAGTCGAAGCGTGCCGCGATCCACGCAGTTGTCGCCGCCGCCCACGCCGGCAGAAGCTTTGGCGCGCGCACAACTGCTCCTCGATTCCCTCCTACTACGGAGAAGCTTGACGAGTGGAGGGCCACCATCTGGAGCCTCGTCGCCGTCGCCAACAAAGATGATCCGCGACCGGCAGGACCCTCGGGTTGGCGCTCCATCGAGCCACCTCATGCTGGCGCTGGGAGGATCGGGGGAGTTGCGGCCACGGTGCACTCTCCTCCTCCTCGCGAGTCGCCGCGGGCGTCGGCCCGTCGTGACGATGCTTGTGATAACATCTCCATAGCGTAGTCCGACCCGCGGACCCTCCGCGACCAGCGCCAGGTCCTTCGGGAACGAGCTCATGAAGACGCTCGAACCACCATCGAGCGCCGGCGGGAAACGCGCCGCCAGTCGGACAAGCGGGCGGGACCCGCTATGGACCACCCGCACCGGGGCTCCGCGACCTACCTTACGAGGTGGGCTGCCCGACCTTTACCTGTGGAGCTGCGATTACGGTGGCCGCCCCACCGCACGTTCAAGCCCGATGTCGTGAGAAGTACACCGGCAAGACCCATCCGTCCGAAGTTCTCAAAGATCTACACCATCGCGATGCGGCTGCTTTGGGGCTCTCGAGGACAAGGTGCTTACCAACTATTTCACCGGGCGCCAAGCCCAATGTGATGTCTTGGTTGATGCACTTGCGGTGGATTCCATTTCTTCTTGGTCGGATCTGTGCCATGAGTTCGTTGGCGCCTTCACAGAGGCCACCAAGCTCATGGCCGTGCGCAGTGATCCGCATATCATTCCCGAAGGAAGGGGAGACCTGCGCATAAGTACATCCGCAGATTCAGCCGGTGTGCGACAACATCCCCGACGTTCATCCCGCCGCTGTGATTAGCGCGTTCCACCAGAACGTGCGTAATCGCAAGATGCTCGAGGAGCTGGCGATGACCAAGGTTAAGGATGTGGCCGAGCTCTACGTTCTGGCCGATAGATGCGCCCGGGCTGAAGAGGGAAGGAAGTACCCCGGCGAAGACGCCAGCATGAAAACCGACTCTACCGATGAGGACACCGTTACCCCGACGAAGAAGGGTCGGCGTCGCAACAGGAAACGCAAGGGCAAGGCCGTGCTTGCCGTTGAGGGATCTGACGACACTAGTGCCGGGAAGAAGGTCAAGGCAGGCGCTCCCGACAAGGAGATTGCCGGGTGCGCCGCCTGCCGGGCCTTGGCGGCTACCGACAAGCCAAGGAGCTCCGGCAAGCAATACTGCAAGATCCACCGCTCCAAGGGCCACGACCTCCAGAACTGCTGACAAGTCGAGCTGCTTGCTGAGAAGCAAAAGGCTGAGTACGAGAGGCGGGAGAAGGAGAAGGACCAGGACGGTGCTGAGGGATCCGGCAAGAAGCGTGGCGGCCAAGGAGGCCGCCCCGACAAGGACAACCAGCAAGAGAGGCCCGCCCAGGGCTGCGACAAGAAACAAGAAGACGATGATCATGACGAGGACGACGAGTC
This sequence comes from Aegilops longissima, assembly GCA_021605205.1. Classification (NCBI taxonomy): domain Eukaryota; kingdom Viridiplantae; phylum Streptophyta; class Magnoliopsida; order Poales; family Poaceae; genus Aegilops; species Aegilops longissima. Next base: position 121,373 of record JAHIAM010007196.1, read on the forward strand.
TGGTGAGCAAGGGTTCCAGAAGGCTAACGGGGCCATGTGCGTCGATGGCGGTGGCTCGCTGCATACCTCTCACCGCCAGCTCAAGCAAAGGCACGTGAGATTACTGAGCGAGCCGTCGTTCGGACCTTCGAAGCCGCTGAAGTGGTCCAGCACGCCCCTCATCTTTGACGCCGAGGACCACCCTGACCGCACTACCCCGGTCGGATGTTTGCCATTGTTGGTCTCACCAATGATACGCAACCTCAGGGTGAACAAGATGTTGGTTGACGGCGGGGCCGGCTTGAACCTGATTTCGCCTGTCGTGGTAAAAAGGTTGTAAATCCCTGATGGAGACCTCGAGTAAACGGGCACGTTTCAAGGGGTCAATCTGGGGAGGAGCCAGCCGAAGGGAAAGGTCACACTGCCCGTGACATTTGGAGGAGAGTTGAACTACAGGACGGAGAGGTTCATGGCCGCCCGGCACTAGCCAAGTTCATGGCGGCGTCACACCACGCCACA